>LGRX02033707.1:0-41456 GCA_001247695.2 Cymbomonas tetramitiformis | reverse complement strand
AGCGGAGCGGTGGGGCTGCACCTCGCGCCCTCTAGCAGCGGAGCGGTGGGGCTGCACCTCGGGCCCTGTAGCGCGCAGCGGAGCGGTGGGGCTGCACCTCGCGCCCTCTAGCGCGCAGCGCAGCGGTGGGGCTGCACCTCGCGCCCTCTAGCACGCAGCGCAGCGGTGGGGCTGCACCTCGGGCCCTCTAGCACGCAGCGCAGCGGTGGGGCTGCGCCTCGGGCCCTCTAGCACGCAGCGGAGCGGTGGGGCTGCACCTCGCGCCCTCTAGCAGCGGAGCGGTGGGGCTGCACCTCGGGCCCTCTAGCAGCGGAGCGGTGGGGCTGCACCTCGGGCCCTCTAGCACGCAGCGGAGCGGTGGGGCTGCACCTCGCGCCCTCTAGCACGCAGCGGAGCGGTGGGGCTGCACCTCGTGCCCTCTAGCGCGCAGCGCAGCGGTGGGGCTGCGCCTCGGGCCCTCTAGCACGCAGCGGAGCGGCGAGGCTGCACCTTGCGCCCTCTAGCGCGCAGCGGAGCGGTGGGGCTGCACCTCGCGCCCTCTAGCGCGCAGCGGAGCGGTGGGGCTGCACATCGCGCCCTCTAGCACGCAGCGCAGCGGTGGGGCTGCACCTCGGGCCCTCTAGCGCGCAGCGGAGCGGTGGGGCTGCACCTCGCGCCCTCTAGCACGCAGCGGAGCGGTGGGGCTGCACCTCGCGCCCTCTAGCACGCAGCGGAGCGGTGGGGCTGCACCTCGGGCCCTCTAGCACGCAGCGGAGCGGTGGGGCTGCGCCTCGGGCCCTCTAGCACGCAGCGGAGCGGTGGGGCTGCACCTCGCGCCCTCTAGCAGCGGAGCGGTGGGGCTGCACCTCGGGCCCTGTAGCGCGCAGCGGAGC
Source organism: Cymbomonas tetramitiformis (assembly GCA_001247695.2). Lineage (NCBI taxonomy): Eukaryota > Viridiplantae > Chlorophyta > Pyramimonadophyceae > Pyramimonadales > Pyramimonadaceae > Cymbomonas > Cymbomonas tetramitiformis. The sequence continues at coordinate 40,584 of LGRX02033707.1, read as the reverse complement.
GGCAAGGCTGCACCTTGCGCCCTCTAGCGCGCAGCGCAGTTAGAGACCTCTAGCACGCAAGCGCAGCGTGGGGGCACGGGCCTCCCAGCACGCCGCAGCGCAGCGGTGGGGGCTGCGCCTCGGGCCACTCCCAGCAGCGGAGCGGTGGGGCTACCTCGGGCCCTCTAGCACGCAGCGGAGCGGTGGGGCTGCACCTCGCGCCCTCTAGCAGCGCAGCGGTGGGGCTGCACCTCGGGCCCTCTAGCACGCAGCGCAGCGGTGGGGCTGCGCCTCGGGCCCTCTAGCACGCAGCGGAGCGGTGGGGCTGCACCTCGCGCCCTCTAGCAGCGCAGCGGTGGGGCTGCACCTCGGGCCCTCTAGCACGCAGCGCAGCGGTGGGGCTGCGCCTCGGGCCCTCTAGCACGCAGCGGAGCGGTGGGGCTGCACCTCGCGCCCTCTAGCACGCAGCGGAGCGGTGGGGCTGCACCTCGCGCCCTCTAGCACGCAGCGGAGCGGTGGGGCTGCACCTCGGGCCCTCTAGCACGCAGCGGAGCGGCGCCTCGGCGTTGAGGGAGTTGCTGTGCATGAAGTGAACGCCCATGCGGGCCGGCCCAGCGACGCTCAGCGCGCGCTCTCCCCCTGGGCTCGCCACCCCAGCGCTGCCGTCGGCGCCCACCTCCCAGACAAGCACGAGCTCCACCTGCTCGCGGTCTGCTCGTTCCTCCTGGGAGGGCCCCGCGGCTGCGCCACCCCCGCCCCGCAGCCCGCACCCGCCACGTCATCCCGGCTCCGCGTCATCGAGCATCACGGAGCATGCCACGTCATCCCGGCTCCGCGTCATCGAGCATCACGGAGCATGCCACGTCATCCCGGCTCCGCGTCATCGAGCATCACGGAGCATGCCACGGCGCGGTGCGGCAGCAGCCTCGATGCATATCCAGCATGGCGAAGCGAGCCACCTCGAACAACAAGGGCAGGTTCACGCCGCAGGCCTCAGGCCCGAAGTGTTCAGCCTGAGGCCTGTGGCGTCCAAGGTGGCGAGGAATACCGGTGCACATCCTCGGGCAGAAGCGCAGGCAATCGTGCCCTATTCACGCGCATCCGGTAGCGGCGGGGGTGCCGTCTCGAGCTTCGGTCAAACATTGCCACGCGAGGCATCACGGTGCATGCATCGCGATCCACTCCATCGCTCAGCAGATGCAAATCCGACGGTGTCCAACGAGCACCCTTCACGCAGCTGCGGCCGACAGGTCACACGGATGCGTTCACGCGCTGGCCTGCACCTTGTATTGACGGCCGCCGCGTCAGCGAGTTGGAGCGCTGCCTGTGCAACCCCCGGCCCCCCTCCTCTCCACCGCCCCGTGCCTTCAATCTGAGCAGCGCAACTCATCCGCACACAGCAGCAGGCTCTCCTGCAACAGCCGCAATGGGGCCCGGATCCAGGCACGCACTTGGCGGCCTGGTCGGCAAGGTGCTGGGCCTTGGCGCGGCGCAGGAACTGCACCACCGCCCAGTGGTCCATGTCCACCATCGCCGCTGCTGCCTCCTCGTCCGCATCCTCAGCCCCACCTCGCCCGCTCCCTGCGGGCTCCAAATGCAGGCTGCTGGCCGCCCCCGAGGCCCCCGCGGCTGCGCCCTCCCTGTCCGAACCACCCTCCATCCCGCCCCTTGCGGCAAGTCACGCCGCTGCACCTCGCTATAACATACATCCACGGCACCGTGCACAACGCCGGAGGGGTAATATGCGTGTGGGCGCCAGCTCAGAGCGTCCGCACACGTCGAGACGCTCTGCGGGGGTGGGTTCCATGAAACCGAGCGCTGTTTCGGAGCCTCGCGGAGCGGTGAGGCGCCTCCCTGAGGTGCGGCCATGGACTTGAGAGCGAGCCTTGCGATGCGATCGGGCGCCGCTGTCAGACTTGGGGTGCCCGGGCGGTGCGTGGTGGCAGGGCGCGCACCGCCCTTTAGTGAGATGGAAGAGAAGCCGCGACTGGGAGCTTGGCGTGAGGGGCACGCCGCATGCCCCCCCCGGTGGGGTAGGCTTCTGCTCCCCTGGGGCCAGCTCAAGGGTGTCCGGGCTCGACAGGGGCGCAAGCTGCCACAGCTCTTGACGCGTGCTGCGGAGGCAAGACAGCTGCCGCACGCGGAACTGCTGCGAGGGGTGCAAGCTCTGCAGATGCACGTTGAGCAAGTGCCGCTGCAGGTCCCCCCGGCAAGGGCTCAGCTGCGCCTCCGCCCGCACCGACGGGTTCACCTGCGCAACCCACCCTCGTACCTCCCCGCAGCGGGTTCTCCCCTCCGGCGTCCCCAAAGGCTGACCTGGCAGCTTCTAGACAGCCCCACCGTGGAAACCACTGCCACCAGATATTCACAAGGGTGGAGGCGTCGCATTGCACAGGAGTCACGTGCACATCCGTCCCTCGAAAGATTAGCATCAACGCTGCACATTCGAAGCTGGGACCAGCATGACCCGCTGTGGGTTCGGCGCTGCACCCCAATGGACTGGACGCCCTCGGTACATTTCTACACCCCACAGGGCACCAATGGGTGGATGGTGCCATGGCTTGGTACGCCGCTTCTAGATATTGTCGGGGCGCGCTAAATGAAGGACGCAAGGACAGCGCATTGAGCCAGGAGCATGTGGCGCGGCGATCCGAGAGAGCACGGCAGAGGGCCCTCGGAGGCCGCAGCAGGGCCCCCTGGGGGGCTAGACCTGGATCTGGGCGCCCATGCGCAGCACGCGGTACTTGATGGGCCCCGGGCACGCCCCCTGGGGCTCATAGTACACAACGAGGTTGAGCGCGAGCAGCCCCGCCGCCCCCGAGCGGATCCACACAGGCCACCGCAGCTGCGCCTCCCCCTCCAACACCGTGCCCTGCGCACCCCAGGTGTGCCGTGCGCCCCCCCTAAATGTTGGCCTGAGAAGAGCTGCCAGTGGCTAACCCTTTGGTTGACACCAAATGACTTGGTGGCGGAGCGGCCACCTCGGAGTCGCCACGTGGCTGAGGCGATCACCCGGGTGTGCATGGGAAGGCTGTGCACGGTCAGCGGTGTGCACCCACTTCAAACTCGCACAATCTCAAAGTACATGCGGGCAAACATGAGGGCATTGACTGGAGCCAACATGCTCGGACAGAGAGGAGGCCGGGATGATGGAGGGAGGATGCGGGAGGACGCGAGGGAGGGTGCAGGAGGACGCGAGGGGGGGTGTGGGAGGGATACGAGGGAGAAAAGAGAGGCGACCGTCGGATGTACACAGGTAGACGGATGTACATGGCACGGGCGTGGTGCATGCCCCAAAAAGTGAGGGCGCATCTCTCTGTGTGCGGCGGAGAGATCACCGGAGGAAACACGAAGACGCTGTCGAAGGGGACGGAGGTGGGGGCAGCCGGCACAATCTCCCCCGTGTAGGGGTCGCGCACCACCGCTCGTTCCAGACTCCCACAGCTCTCTGGAGGCACCTCCTCCTGCGCGCCCACCTCGAGGCACCCTGGAGGCGCCCCCTGCACGCCATCCCTCGCCTCCCCACCAATCACACGGCATGCCCTCCCGTGAACGCTGCCCTCCCTCACATGAGAGATCGAGAATGAAACAGGGCGCAGTGGCGGGGGAAGACATCGCAGCCAGGGTATCAGGGCTTAGGGGATAGGCGGAGCGACGGGTGAACCAATCGCAGCCAGGGTATCAGGGGGAGGGGATAGGGAAAGCGAGGGCGCAGGGCGGCTAAGAACCTTGAGCTCTTGCGGGCAGTGGCCGCACAGGAGCCCCGGACTGGTCGTGGAGAGCTTGATGTTCTGCAGCGCGGGGCGCGCCACGTTGCTGAGCTCGAGAATGCATCGATGGATCTCCCCCTGCGCCACGTGGCAGCTGACCGTTCATTTGCCCCCTGCCCTCGCAGATGCCGCTGGCCGGCTGGGGGAGGTGGAGGGGGGCCCGCGCTGAAGCCCTGACATGGTGCTGCACATGACGGCGGGGCACGGAGACCCAGAGCGCGCGTGTGGCAGGGGGCGCACCTCGAACATCACGGAGGGGAGGCCCTCCAGCTTGGCCTCGACGCGCGGCAGCGGAGGGACCACAGTGAATACGAGGCGCTTGTGTGGAGGCGTAGCGCGGTCCCCCGGCCTCGCCCCTTCCGGCGGATCTTGGCGGAAGCGCTTGCACCCGGGCGCCACCGAGCACAGCACCCACTGCACGGCCTGGATGCGGAGTACCCCCTGCCAGAGCCCCGCTCACCTCCGTCAAGTTCCGCTCTCTCTCCCTCTCCCCTCCACACAGCCGGGGCTTCATCGCTGTGGGGCCTAAGCTGGTCGTCTAGAGGGGCGCTGAACTCGTGCCCGGAGCACACCCGGTGATGCGCTGCATTGTCAGCTGGGTCACCATGGCGGTTGGATCATATACATCCGTTATTGTCGTCCGTCTGATCTGCAATAATGGTGCGGCACTCCTCCTCTGCATGATCTGAAACGATGTGTCGTCTCTCCTCATCCGCACGATCTAGACTGATCAATCGATGCACATTTCTCCGCGCCGAGCGGAACGACTGGGCAGTCCTTGACCTCATCATGATCTGGAACAAAGGCTCCGGTCCTCGTCATCGGCGCGGTCATCGGGGGCATGGGAGCGCGTGGCAGGGGCGGGGGCAAGAGCGCGCATGTTAGGTGGCCAGGTGACGAAATCGGGGCAGTCCACTAGGGCAGGCAGCACGGACCTCCCGGAGCGGCCGCAAGCGAAGGCGCAGGAGGCTGCTCTCGCCTGCACTCCCGCGCCCACCCAGCTCCTCATGCCCCTCCATTCTTAACCCCTACCCAATCCCTCCTGACACACACTCTGAGCCCCAGCACCCATGCCCCCCCCCACCTGCTTCCCTCCCGGTGATGGGCCGGCTTGAGCATGCCTTAGACCAGCACTCCCGAGTCCGCCCGAGCCAGCAACACCACGCCTTCGCCCCTTCACGTTACAAGGCCGGGGTGCGCCCCGCGGCCTACGGCGCTGGCAGGCGGGGTAGGCTGGCAGCCGGGGCGGGAGTGGCAGAGGCACGAGGGAAGGAGAGGGATCGACAAGTTCCAATAAGCGTGTGGAAGCAAGGGCGCGTGGGCAGACCGGGCTTGAGGGAGATGGCCTCCTCTTGGACCTCCACGTAATCAGAGATAGGCTCGCCCTCCGCCCGCCCCTCGTGCGCGCACAGCAGCCGCACCTGGGACACCTCGATTTGTACCTGCGCCCCCTGAGCTCCTCCGCTCACCCGCCCGTCCACCCCACACCACCCCTCCCTCGGGCGCCATAGCGCCTGTGCATCGGGCCGTGCTCTCCCTGCGTGGTTCATGCATCCGCAGCACAGAGACGGGTGAGATATTGCACTCTCGGCTCCTCACTGACCCGGCCTAGCGCCACGTCACATGAAGCCCGGCCTAGCGCCACGTCACATGAAGCACTCCCCTCGCTCCCTCACTGACCCGGCCTAGCGCTTCACGTCACATGAAGCCCGGCCTAGCGCCACGTCACATGAAGCCCGGCCTAGCGCCATACGTCATGAAGCACTCCTCGCTCCCTCACTGACCCGGCCTAGCGCCATCGTCACATGAAGCTCGCCTAGCGCCACGTCACATGAATCCCGGCCTAGCGCCACGTCACATGAAGCCCCGCCTAGCGCCACGTCACATGAAGCCCGGCCTAGCGCCACGTCACATGAAGCCCCGAGCTGCATTCCTGGGGCAAGGCGGCCGGCCCCAGGACTTGGAGGGGGCGGGACTGGAGACGCGGAGAGGAGAGGGGGAAAGGCAGGCGCGCCTGAAGGCGGTTGCAAAGCTCCACATCCACGCCGATCTCCTCCCCAGCGACGCACGTGTTCGTCACCTCCTTGGTAGCCTTATTGCCGTCCATCCAGGTCGGGCCAGCTGCGGCATCCCTCCCAGGCTCCTTAGATCCAGGTGGCGCCAGGAGCAGGGCGGCAGAGGAACTGGGGTCGGTTGGGGGGAGAACCTTGAGCAACAGGCACCACCGGGGCCTCCACCTGGCTCCAGACCTCCTCTCCAACCTGCCCATACCCCCTCCAGCCATCAAACTCTGTTTCCTCATCTCTCGCACTTCCCTCGTTGCCCCGCCCAACGTCCCGTACCCTCTCGGTCATGTAAATGTGAACACATAAACGTAAGCTAAGCGGTATCCACCCACAGCACCGGATATACTGATGCACAGGAAGCAAATAGACGTAGATCAGTACACGCACACTTCCTATGTAGGTATGTGTGTATATATACAGAACTACATACTCATTTATACATTATAGTTGGATATAACCTGCTAGCATCGTCAATCTCCAGATCCGTTGATCTACACGCAGTGCCTCATCTCACAGCGCTGCGACTTGCAGACAAAGGAATCGCATCCGTTGATCTACGCGCAGTGCCTCATCTCACAGCGCTGCGATTTGCAGACCGTTGATCTACACGCAGTGCCTCATCTCACAGCGCTGCGATTTGCAGACCGTTGATCTACACGCAGCATCTACACGCAGTCCCTCATCTCACAGCGCTGCGACTTGCAGACAAAGGAATCGCATCCGTTGATCTACACGCAGTGCCTCATCTCACAGCGCTGCGACTTGCAGACAAAGGAATCGCAAGCTCTCCAGCGCGGCCGGGTGACAGAGAAAGCAGTCTGGACTTTTGACTGACAGCAAGCTGACATCTCACTGCCCACCCCAGGCACCGCGCCAGCCCCTATCAACGGGTCCCACCAGGCTCATTGCCACACAACGCGTCCCACATTTGGATCCGTCATATTTTGAGCCACACATTCTTCTCCAGCCAGCCCCCCAGCCCTCACCCAGGCCCTCCAGCCAGCCCTCCAGCCAGCCCGCCCACACCCAGGCCCTCCAGCCAGCCCTCCAGCCAGCCCGCCCACACACCCAGGCCCTCCAGCCAGCCTGCCCACACCCAAGCCCTCCAGCCCGCCCGCCCACACCCAGGCCCTTTGCTCTCCTCGGTCGTGCCTGGGCGCCTATAAGCTCCACACCTCCGAGGGGGGAATATCTGCGCTGCCTTGGCGGGCACTTGTGGCACCTTCTAGGTCACCGCAGGTGTGTCATCTTACACAACACCGGGCTGTAACGGCCCTCACTCATCGATGCACTGCACTACCCAGATGATTTTCTCCTGACTTGTTCACGATACTGTCTGACAGCACACACGTCTGAGACACCTGCTACTAGGGGAGGGAGAGCGGGGGAGAGAGCAGGTGCTGCGCCCACCTGCACGGCGGAGGGGGACGCGTATGAGCGGTGATCGTGGAAGTGCACGTGGATGCGCTCCAGGTTCACCTCCGGCAGCGGAAGATCCTCCGCCGGCAGCGCTGCCGCCACTGCCGCAGCACCAGCGGCAGCGGCGGCGGCGGCGGCAGCAGGGTCCATGTCCCCCCCCGGGCGGCCTTGCTCGCTGAGGCACTGCATCACGTAGAGGAACTCCCGTAGGTAGGTGGCTTGCAGGGCCGCCGGCTGATGCGAGCACGCCCCTAGTAACTTCACGAGGTACTGCACCGACCCTGCCAGGTCCCCGATGAAGGACACCTGACCAGGAGCCCCACACCCCCTTCCAGAGCGTTCACAGCGAGTGGTATCAGCCGTCGCCCAGTCCCAAAACCCTAAACAAGAAGCGGGACATGCCAGCAGGTAGGCGCCACAGCCACATGCGCACATATAGAGAGTTAGCTCGATGGACAGAGCTCTGAATATTTCTTGGCGAAGCACAGAAGATTTCATGTTACCGCATTCTTGACAGTAAAAAAATTCTCAGTTTTCAGAGTTGTGGATGAGCAGATGGTCACTCGCATTCCTTCTGTGACTGATCGGAGTGTACTGAGTTCTGATTGGGCGACGTCGGCGCGACACTGAAGTGTGACCGTAGCACGCCAGTGAGTGCTTAGGAAAATCGGCTGTTAAGGGACTTCTTCGTCCCAGCACATCTGCTCTACAAAGTAATTTCCGGACCAGGCGTGCACATCCTCCCTGCGACCTGTGCACCTTCGATTGCAGTGACACAGAGGGTGTGTGGCACATAGCCATTGTTCATACCAAGGCGTCACTCGGGGGGGTAGCTAGGGAGGCAGAGGAGGGGTACAAAGGGTACATTCTGGACGCGGAGGAAGGGAGGCACCTGGCGGCCAAGCGCAAAGTGCAAGTGCTCTTCTATGTACGCCCATCCTGCGCCGCGCCGCACCACCTCCGCCTCTCAGCAAGCGGCGCGCTTCCCGCCTCACCAACGCCTGAATGGGGCACTCCCAGCAACTTCAGCCACCCCCGTACCGCCAGGCCACGTTTCTCCCCACAAGGAGGGGGGTGGGCAAGGGCCCCTGCTGCACCTTTGCTGCAGTACACCCCGAGCACCGTGGTGTAAGCGCGGATGGCATGCCAGCGCTGGTGGCAGGAGTTGTAGCGCTGTCCGGCGAGGACCATGTGGAAACCGAACTTGCGGAGCAGCTGCGGCTGAGAATGCAGGTAGCAGTACGCTGACTGCTCCAGCAGCAGCGCGGCCCGCAACGGGCTTTCCTGCGATCCGCCAGAGCCCACACCCGCGCGCAGTCTTCCGTGAGGCCACCGGCACCGGCACCGGCACCGGCCACCGTGCGATCCGCCAGAGCCCACACCCGCGCGCAGTCTTCCGTGAGGCCACCGGCACCGGCACCGGCACCGGCCACCGTGCGATCCGCCAGAGCCCACACCCGCGCGCAGTCTTCCGTGAGGCCACCGGCAGGGCTGGCTGAGACCCGCAGGTCTGCGCATTCACGAAGACTGATCGGTTCAAAAGGGGGTGCAAGAAGGCGGGGGGAGACAAAGGGAGGCTGGGGAGACCTGATAGGAGGCCCTCATGAGGGGCAGGGTGGCGTCACGGAACATGCCGTGGGACCTGAAGATGGAGGACAGGAAGAGCATGCTGCGGGTGCTGTACCGCGCCATCCCTGCGCCCAATACTCCAGCCCGCTTGCTCAACCTCCGCAAGCCACAGCACCCTGCGTGGCACGAAGCACCGCCTCGAGGCCTGGAGACTGTGCCAAATCGTACACTAGATTACGAGGGGCCCACGGACACTGCTCCACGCCCCGAAATTACGGGCGCCCCACGGACACTGCTCCACGCCCCGAAATTACGGTCGGAGGTGGACCGTTCGGCCGCGGCTTACACTAGGGCGTGGCGGGGTGGCTCGGAAGGGCGCACCCATGTCCACGGGGCTCTGCCCCACTCCGTTGGGAGACGCGCAGCGGCTGTAGCTCTGGAACGCACTGTCGAAGCAGATCTCCATCTCGCGACGAGCCCCGTCCGTCATGAACAGTGTCAGCCCCATTGCCTCCTGCGTCCGCCGCGAGCCGCCATGGCGCATCCGTCAGCTCTCAGCGCCCGACTTGGGCCCAGCGGGAGCAGGCGGAACCTGATCCTCCCCGGCGGATGTGACATGCAAGGGGCGCACGCAGAACTGACTCCCACCGCCGCCCTGCCAGGCGCGGCAACAAGCCCTCGCATGCATGCACTCACAGAACTGACTCCCACCGCCGCCCTGCCAGGCGCGGCAACAAGCCCTCGCATGCATGCACTCACAGAACTGACTCCCACCGCCGCCCTGCCAGGCGCGGCAACAAGCCCTCGCATGCTTGCGCACGCAGAACTGACTCCCAGCGCCGCCCTGCCAGGCGCGGCAACAAGCCCTCGCATGCATGCGCCCTGCCAGGCGCGGCAACAAGCCCTCGCATGCTTGCGCACGCAGAACTGACTCCCAGCGCCGCCCTGCCAGGCGCGACAACAAGCCCTCGCATGCATGCGCACGCAGGACAGCTGGCACCGTCGCTGCCGTTGAGCGGTTTGGTAAGGGCGGGTTGGCAATACAGAGAGAGGCGCAGCCGGGTCGATGCTATATCTTAGCACAGCCGGGTCGATGCTATATCTTAGGGCAGCCAGGTCGATGCTATATCTTAGCACAGCCGGGTGCATGCTATATCTTAGAACCTGCCTGCACGTCGCCCTGGCTGCACCGTGTTACGATGTACGGACGGTGTAGATGCAGTGCGAAGAGCCCTAGTCGTCACGGAGCGGGGCCTGCGGGAGCCCTGGTGCACCGTGCTGTGCTCTACTGGGCGCGCTACTGATCAGCCTGCACGCCGGGCTCCAGTCACCGTGATCCAAGGGGGCAGGGGCGGGGGAAGACAGCTGGGAGGCAGTTCCCACACACCTGCACCCCGGCGAAGCGCTTCCACGCTTTGTCCGCCTTGTAGTCCGCGGCGAGCAGGCGGTAATGGGACAGGGCCAGCTCGTAGTCGCGCAGCAGGAAGGCCAGATCCGCCAGAATGCGCAGCTGCGACTCCGGCGAGTTGTATGCGTAATGGCCCCCACCTGCGCCCACAGTCCCCTCCCCACACCCCAACCTACCCGTGCCTGAGTTTCCGCCTACGCCCTGCACCTGAACCCACTCATTGAAGCCTGCACCTCCCCTGGCGCCATTCACTGAAGCCTGCACCTCCCAAAGGTACATACTTGAACCTCCGCAAAGCGAAGGCACGTGGCTCCTGGGCCCCCTTGGGAGGTCCGGCGCAGCGCAGCACCTAAGGTACCAGCAGCGCGATGCTTGCGACCCTCTATTTCCGAGACCACAGCACTGCTGCTCCGCTCGCCGCCTCCTCTCGCCGCCGCCGCCTCTTGTCCAGGGGTAGGGCGGCCATGCACCGGAATGGGAGCCCACGGCCGGCCATGCGCCTCAGTAGCCGCCCTCTTCCCGGACCGGCCATGCGCCTCAGTAGCCGCCCTCTTCCCGGACCGGCCATACGCCTCAGCAGCCGCCATCTTCCCGGCCCGGCGGGAGAGCACGCTGCTTGGACTGAGGCGCACACGCAAAGCGTCCACGGTGGCGGCACGGCGCACGCAAAGCGTCCACGGTGGCGGCACGGCGCACGCAAAGCGTCCACGGTGACGGCACGGCGCACGCAAAGCGTCCACGGTGGCGGCACGGCGCACGCAAAGCGTCCACGGTGGCGGCACGGCGCACGCAAAGCGTCCACGGTGACGGCAAGGCGCACGCAAAGCGTCCACGGTGGCGGCACGGCGCACGCAAAGCGTCCACGGTGGCGGCACGGCGCACGCAAAGCGTCCACGGTGGCGGCACGGCGAACGCAAAGCGTCCACGGTGGCGGCACGGCGCACGCAAAGCGTCCACGGTGGCGGCACGGCGCACGCAAAGCGTCCACGGTGGCGACACGGCGCACGGAGCCCCGCGTATCCACCTGTTGCACCGCCCCAGCCCCGGGGCCAGGCGAATCCCCACCTGCGAGAGCGTCTTGACCCTCGGGCCCGCTCTTGGGCTTCTCCTTGCGATAGCCCCAGAAGCTCTTCAGCTGGTTCTTCAGGCCCTTGCGGGTGTCCGTCACCTGCTGATTTAGGCTCACGACGCGGTTCTCCATATAGGGCAGCATCACCTGCCGCCCCACCACCACACTCCGCCCCACATCTCCCCCCACTAGGCTCTCACTAGGTGGCTATGCCCCTGGCGTCCGTGCCCCCCACCAGGCTGGGTACTGCTGGTCACCCCTCAGATTACGCCCCCTCTACCGCTAGTCACCACTCAGATTACATCGCTTCATACTGCCGGTCACCCTCAGATTACGCCCTCTACCGCTGGTCACCCTCGGGATTACATCGCGCCCGTACTGCTGGTCACCAGATGCCCTCTACCGCTGGTCACCCTCAGACATCGCGCCCCGTACTGCTGGTCACCCCTCAGATTACGTCCCCTCTACCGCTGGTCACCCCTCATCAGAGGTCGCCGGCAGCCTGGTGTCACAGGCTGCAAGAACGGCAAATACTCGAGCACGGCAGACCACGTCGGCGCAGCGTCTCTTGCACCCGCAAAGGAGGAGCCCAACCCGCATACCAACGGCAATCCACAAAAAAGAATTTCCGTCGCTGCGTCACTTCATCACTTCGCATAAACAGTGGAGTCGCGGACACAGTCATCAACACATCGCGGAGCCGCACCAAAAGGGAGAATGCAGGGTTGGGCAGACACCTGGCACATGAGTATGAGCCGCACCAAACGGGAGAATGCAGGGTTGGGCAGACACCTGGCACATAGAGTATGAGCCGCACTAAACGGGAGACTGCAGGGTCGGGCAGACACCTGGCACATAGAGGAGTATGAGCCGCATCTAAAAGGGAGAATGCAGGGTCGGGCAGACACCTGGCAACATGAGTATGAGCCGCACCAAAGAGGCTGCAGGTTGGGGCAGACACCTGGGCACATGAGTATGAGCCGACTCAAACGGGAGAACCAGGTTGGGCAGACACCTGGCACATGAGCATGAGCCGCACCAAACGGGAGTAATGGCGGGTCGGGCAGACACCTGGCATGATGAGTATGAGCCACACCAAACGGGAGCATGCAGGTGCTGGGCAGACACCTGGCACATGAGTATGAACCGCACCAAAAGGGAGAATGCAGGGTTGGGCAGACACGTCGGCACATATGGGGGTTGATAATAAATAAATAGTGGGGTGAGTGATGAAAGGCTTTTACCTTGATAGTGAAGTCTTTGACGAGGCTGTCGAGGGTAACGAGATCATCCTCCGTCAGCTGGGCTCCATTCTTCCCCATCCGCAGTTCCTGTAGCCCATAAAAAAGTGCAGCTTCACACTTGCGGCCACACATAGCTCCACCGGAGCAGGCGAGGCGCAGCTTCACACTCGCGGCCACACACAGCTCCACCGGAGCAGGCGAGGTGCCTTGGGGGCATGCCCTTGCACACCTGAGAGGCAGCCTCTGAGGATAAAACGGAAACAGGCCGTGTCCACTGAAGGGACTGATCCAACCGGCGGTGCGATTCCGATTCAAGTGGATCTCCACCACCCTGAAGAAAACTAATCCATGGCGGAAGGGTTTAACCCTTCACCACAGTACGAGAGCTCCTACAGGCAGCTATAGACATTGCCCAGGCACCGTGAGGTGTGCCGCATAGAGAAGCACCGGGACAAAGCTCTTCTGTGGGTTCTGCCGCGCGGGTTTCGGGCTTGCTGCGGGCTAAGCCGACGCGCGCACCTCCGGGCTATCAATGCCGAGGTGGCTGAGGTGCGCAGCTCTTTGCCAGGCGGGGTCGCAGAGATCCCCCCACAGGTCCGGTCTCACGTGCTCTGAGTCCCCTTCGGGCTCCTTGCGGGAGTTGATGGCCACGAGCTGGCAGCTGCCGGCACCCAGCGTGCTCTTCATCTCGATGAACACCTGCTCCGCTCTGTGCACACCCCGGCAGCGGCGGTGCCGACAGCTCAGGATTTTCGCCTCACACCGGTGAGCTCGGCGGCGGATTGCCGCCGGGCGGACGGTCGCGGCACGCGTGCTCTTTTTCGATCCCCTTTGCTCCTAGCTTTGTTCGCGGCAGCCATTGCTTGCGTCCAGCACACGGGCGGTCGACGCCCTCGCCGACGCAGGGACACAACGGGTGAATCCCATCGCAGCGCAACTTGTTCCAAGGACTCCAGTCAGCATCCGCCGAGCCTTCACACAGCAGGGAAGCCAACTGGTTGAAGCACTAGGTAACAGGCTCGAGTTTGGGGGGTCCTCCACTCCGATATCGTATATAGACCGCCATATGCTATTTGCCTCACCACTGTTAAGAAGGGAGAGCCTGGTATACGCTGGTAGCGCGTGGAGGTAGTCGTCCTGAGGACGTGAGGTGGGCAGGATCTCACGGTGCTGCGAAAAAACTCCTAGGTTCAATCCCAACCGGCCTTGGCGGGTCCAGCCAACGGAAGTTGAGGTAGTTTGTCCACTGGATACGGTGCAAAGAGAAAGGGAGAGAGAGAGAGCCTCGTTGACTAAGGCGCTGACGACACCACTTCCGCCTTCGTTCCCTGAGAGGATCTGAAGTCCGCGCGGAGGGACTGCATCCACAGTGACCGCTGAAGAAAGCAAGGCGCAAACCTGAGAACTGAAGAGCTTGACTGTCAACTTCTGAGGACCCCTCGGGCTTTCGAGGTATCCGTGCGCAGGATATAAAGAGACAGGAGCGAACCACGTGTCAAGCATCAGGACAGCGGCTGTTTGAGGCACACTACGTAATGTTGGTGGAGGGTAGAGTACCCACAGATATACGTCAAGAGGAGAAGCAGGAGAAGGGTCCGAAACCCTAGATAGTCCAAGGACTACGCCGAGGGCATGGCAGACGTTACCGCTCAAGCGTAACGTCGGACTGCATATCGTGCAACAGCACATAGTGCTTGAGCAGCTGCGGATCCGCGATACCCTCTCGGATCAGCGTGGGCACATTGTGAGTGGAGTACAGGTCGAGAAAGGTCTTGACCGGATCCGGGTCAGTCGACGGGACCACGAGCAGGCCTGCGCAGCGCGAGCAAAGGCCTTCACTCTTTTGGGATAAAGTCAGGAGTCGTGTGTAAGTTCTTCCTGGGAGATAAGATGTGAAGGGTTGAATGCTACTACGCGTTATACTGTATTGGAGGCGCAATAGTGTTTAACCTGTAGACTGGAATGTTCAGGGTTGGTTGCGTTTGAAGTGGCTTTTTCTTGTTGGTACATGAAAGTGCAGTGCCATGAAGCCGAACGGCAACCATGAATTATGTGGACCGAAAAAGTCACTTGGGAGGAAGCCTTCAGTTCACTCAGATAACTAGAGCCGCAAAGGTAAATGCGCACTGTTCATCAGCCACAGAGCGCGCAGTGCTTTCACGCAAGGAGGCAGGAGTCCCCCTGAAATACAGGAGGAGGGTCACGTATGGGACGCACAAGCCACCGGATGATCGAAGGCTTCGTGGTCTGAGAACGTTAGGGCGTTGAGGAACTCGCTCTGATACTTGGTGAACCATGGGGTGGGATCTCGCCGCACTGTAGAAGGAGGAGTCCGAGGGTTAGTGAAAGTAACGCGATCCAGAAGTGTGAAGAGACACCGATGCGAATGAAACACTTACTATTCAAAAGCTCCCCAATCTGTTTCTCTTTGCTCCAACCCTCGTCCGTCGCGACCTCCGCAGCCTGGGAGACGATTTGCGTTAGCTGCTCTTCAGCTACCTGCGTTACGACAACTTGGAGAGCTCATGAGCGCCTCGAAAAGTCTGGGTGGTACTACTAGCAGATGAGAACGGAAATAACGGGTAGCACAAGGCATGCTCGAAGCTGAGCGACTGTCGCAACGTTCAGCCGAGACTAGGCAAGGAGTGAGGAGTTTAAGCCCACCTCCACGGCATGCTGCTCAATGTTCTTTGCATTCAGAATTCTGATCTTGAAGTCTTGGAGACGATAGGCGTGCTCTCCAGCAGTGCGAATGGGCACTGCCACATGTATTGTACTCAGAACGACGGCATAAAGCATACAAACACCTAAAAGCAACTCAACGCTATCACCAGAACGAGAGTGCGCACGCGCACCGTTGAGGTTACGAAGGTTACAGAAAGGGCGGAGCGTCTCGGCAAAGGTCAATCCATTTTTCAGGCAGATGGCCTCGGCGTCAGTTGTGGGGATGACTTGCACGACGGGCGTATATATCCCTCGCAACCAATTCTTCAACTCTGGCGGCCTCATTGAGAAGCTTGTATTGCCCCGAATTCTGCAGGTCTTAACTTGGTCACAACGGGTCTCGCTCAAGTTTGCTTGCAGAAACTGACGACCAGTAAAGGAAGTAGTTACGTTCCTGTCACCGCTCTCAAGCTGTGGTACGGTGTTGCACGTTGAACAACGGAGGGCGCGGACGGAGCACTACCTCGCGCACTACAAGGCCATCCCTCGACTCAGAAGTCTTCCTGTCACAGTTGAGGTGACTGTTGCGTTTGCAACCGCTGAAGGAACCTTTGAGAGTGCTTCCGATCGCAATTGTTGCGTTCCCAGAATATATATTGCACTGGGGCAGACGAGAATGAACTGTCGCTGTCGCTGTCGTCTCAAGTCCGACGTATGTGAGAAGCAGAAGGTGTTTACTCCCCTGGCGTGGGGTCTGGCGTGGGGTGTACTGTATCTCGTCCCTTCCTAATCCGCAACACCGACTGAATGTGCAACAGTTCATATAAGCGTCATATCGAATCGATGGACCCAAAATCGCACGTCGGGATTTTTTCGAGCGCCCGGGGCAGCTCGAGAAGGTGGGGAAACCTATCTCGAACGTAGTCAGCAGCCTTCTGAAGCCATTTTTATTGCACTTGCAAGCAGTAAATCATGTGCACAGCAGTGTTTTTTTTCATATAAAGTGGATATATAGACACTTATTTCGGGATACAGCCGCCAGGAAGATCAAATATGTCCGGAGTAAGCTCGTCTCGACCAAATAAAGAGGTGTGCGCCCCGCCTTGCTACCTTTCCGTATTTCACTTTGAATCTCGCGATTTATGTAATTCACTGCTTCCTTGGGTATTCTGTTCTTTGACATCATCATCTGTGGTTCATGCAGATCTTGCGTCCAAACTACTACGCCTAAAGACCTGAAAGGGCAAAGGTCGCGTGCTAAAAGGGCAGCGAAGGCCTTACAGGGAGGAGGGCACACCAGCGTGACCGCTGCCGCGCGAGATTACGGCATCGCGAACCCTTCCTTAGTTTAGTATTGGGCCACCAAGTGGCCGCATGACGAAAACATCGTTGCTGCCTTGCGCTTGTCCGCGGCTCACACCTCCAATACCACCTCGAGTGGCGAAGTGGTGATAGTGGACACCCGACTTCCACCGGAACCGGGCGTTGGGAGCTCACTCAGTTTGCGAACTGGAAACTTGCAGTCTATGGATGTCAGGGTCATGACCGATGACATATGTGTCATACGTGTCATACCTGTCAGACATGTCATACCATGTCATGTCATGTCGGTCGTGTCATATATTATTATGACAGTCGGTCGTGTCATATATTATTATGACAGTCGTCAGTACGGTCGACAATGACTGTACCTGTCGTCAGATGATAATGTCACATCATCTGTCATTATTCAAGGAAAGACTTGAATGACCCTGTCATCGAGAGTTTGTATGTCGAACTCGAAGATGACAAGCAAGATACATCTTGAAGTACAATAAACAAGAACCATCTTTGCTTTAAGCATGTGCGGAACACGCATGCACAGTATGAACGAACTATTCGTTATCACCATACTAGTCGTTCAACCTACGTCTCGGGTTCACAACCCAATGGCGGTACTATCTATGATGATAGGAGACGTATGGTATAAGATGAGGAAGCGTTGGGCTTCAGCAGATCTTCACTCAGAGACTGCACTCATCACCCGCTATATCTTACACTTGCGTTGCTGTCCAACAACGCAGTGTTAACTTGTATATTGATAATATATTCACGGCCTGTAAATCTCGCCGTATCAGAAAATGACACCACCTAGGGAATTCAAATCAGGACAGGACGCAGAGGTCTGGTTGGATACAGTGGACAGATATTTCCAGTTCACTTATCCCGGTGTCAATGATAAGGATTTGATCACAGTGTTTCTTACTCTCATACAGAATAACGACAGACACTATTTCCAGGTCTTGGCACAACAACCATAGGCCACTTATGAGATGGTCATACAGACGTTCCTCAGACAATTTGGTAATCCTCATAAGAGATCAGTAGCCAAGAAACACCTAATGGCACTGACTCAAGGAACCCAAACCTTTGCAGATTATTTGCGCACATTTACATCACTGGCTTCTTTAGCAGCAGTTGATTTAAATGATGTGCTAATAAAGGACAGATTCGTCACCAGTATGGATTCTGATCTCCGCAGACAGTTCCAGCTCAGATACCTGACAGAAGAGCAGAGGAACAATCTGTCGTGGCAAGAAACCACACAGATATTGCTTGATTTGAACTATGTCATTCACTCAAAGCAATCAGAAACCCTTCACTATCGGGGTCAGAAGGAGCAGTCATCTGGAGGTCCAGCCAAGAAGGATAAGGACAGAGGACGTGGCCAGAAGCCATATGACAGATTCAACAGAAATCGGAATCAGAATCAGAGTGACAGCCAGAACTCCAATCAGAATCGGAATAAGGGAAAAGGTGGAAAAGGCAAGGGCAAAGGAAAAGGAAAATCACAGAATGATAAGACTTGCAATCGTTGTGGTCGTCCTTGTCACATCGAGAAGGATTGTTTTGCCACCAGGACCAATGATGGAAAAGAGATCAAAGGAAAGCCACCAGCTCAGAATCCTTTTCAGAATCGGAGACAGCCGCAGCAGAATCAAGGTGCTAAGGATGGGTCTGGCAAACTCATCAATACGATCAACACCTTGGTTAAGGAACTGAAGAGTCAGCACAGCATCAATGCAGCAGTTGCAACTCCAGCTCCAGTTCCAGCTTCAGCTCCAGCTCCTCAGGGAAACTCTCAGGGTACTGCACAGGTACCGGTGTTCCGAGCACCCCGAGGGTAGATCAGCCCGAAGATGCCACTGAAGCAAGTGGCCGGGTTGAGAGTATCTCAGAAGAAGTCCTTTCCAGTCTGACATTGCAGTTTCAGCAGATGGACACTCCCTCAGAGCACATTGCACAGATGCAGTCTCAAACAGCACAGCTGAAATCACAGAAGAAGCTGTTGTTGTACAAAGGCAAAGTATATGGACAGAGTACTCACATTTTGGTAGATCCAGGAGCCACATCGTCTTTCATCGACAGACAGTTTGCTGCTCAGCTTGGTATAGAACCCACAGATTCTTCATCATTTTCAGTGGGATTGGCTGGAGGAAGCCAACTACCATGCACATCCTATCTTCCCAAGGCTACATTTTCCCTGGCCAAGTATAAGGATGCAGAAGATTTCTACATCATTGACATGAAACCATTCACTGTCATTCTGGGTCAAGATTGGTTGGAGAGGAGGAATCCACACATTGACTTTCAGACCAAAAATCTGACGATTACTAGGAAGCATTCATCAGGCTCCAGTATTCGCACAGTATTGTCCAGAGTTGAGCAGACTCCAGACTCAGATGGCCTTCCTGAAATGGAATTGGTCAGCGCCACCACCATGAGAAAGCATCTTCGTCGCATTCGATCCAGTGGTTCGGCTGAAGAAGCCGTAGCTTATCTCTTTTTTCTCTCAGTGGTCGATGGTGAACTGGTCTTCGCAGCAGCAGACTCAGACACCACTATGGAAGACCCCGAGGTCACGGCAGCACGTGATCAAGTGAGAGAAGACTTTTCAGACGTATTCCAGGAGGATCTTCCAGCTGGTCATAGGCCAGAACGGTTTGAAGGTGGATATCATAGAATCAACATTGAACCTGGACATAAGCCACCATCACAGCCAGTACGTACCATCCCAGTACCCATGATGGAGGAGCTCAAACGGCAAATCATTAAATATGTCGAGTTGGGTATCCTTCGTCCATCATCATCACCATATGGGTGCCCAATCATTTTCGCTCCTAAGCCAGGGGGAAAGTGGAGGATGTGTTGTGATTATCGTGCCCTGAATAACATCACCATAAAGGACACGTATCCATTGCCACCACACGACACCCTACTTGAGCAGCTGAAGGGAGCACGCTGGTTCAGCAGATTTGATTTCAACCAGTTCTTCCACCAGATCCCCATTCATCCAGACGACATTCATAAAACTGCTATTCGCACCAGATACGGTTCTTATGAATGGTCAGTTATGCCTTTCGGATTGACCAATGCTCCTGCAACAGCACTTCGTGTAGGAAACCGGGCATTCTTCGACTTCATCGACCAGTTTCTTGTCATATTCGTGGACGACACTATTGTATACAGTCCAGACTTTGACAGCCATGTGAAGCATGTACGACAGTTCCTTCAGCGTTGCAGAGATCACCAGTTCTTCATCAGGCCTTCCAAGGTGGAGTTGTTCGTCAGATCTATAGACTTTATCGGACATCACATCTCTGAAGCAGGCCTGTTGTCAGGGTCATGACCGATGACATATGTGTCATACATGTCATACGTGTTATACCTGTCAGACATGTCATACCATGTCATGTCATGTCAGTCGGTCGTGTCATATATTTATGACAGTCGACAGTATGGTCGACCATGACTGTACATGTCGAGTCGCGTCATATATTGATATGACATTCGTCAGTACGGTCGACGATGACTGTACAGGTCGCCAGATGATAATGTCATATTATCAGGCATCCCTGTCATCGAGAGTTCGTAAGTCGAACTCGATGATGGCAAAGCAAAGATACATCTTGAATAACAAACAAGAACCATCTTGGCTTTTAGCATGCGCGGAACTCGCATGCGCAGCATGAACGAACTAGTCGTTTCCACAATGCTGGTCGTTCAACCTACGTCTCGGGTTCACAACCCAATGGCGGTACCATCTAAGATGATGGGAGACGTATGGTACTTAAGTGAGGAAGCGTTGTGCTTCAGCAGATCCTCTTACAGAGACTGCACTCACAAACCCGCTCATCCGTACACTCGCATTGCTGTCCAACTTTGCAGTGTTTCTTTTGTATATTGATAATATATTCACGGCGCTTGTATCTACAGCCGTATCAGTGGTATTCTAAAAGTCGTCAAGGCACGATACTCGAGAACCCAAGTGGGTGCAGTGATAGACGTAGCATATTTAATATTGTTCGCAGGTTGCAGGAGGCGCATATACGACAGCGCTCGCATAAAATTGAATATCTGCAGCCCGAATAATATACGTTCGCATATCGACAGCGCAGAAATTGCGCGAGAGGATTTTCCGCAGCGCACTCGCAGAAACAGCTGATCGCACATATACGCGATAAGGTGTGCATATGGCATATATCGGCGCAGCAATGAAATGTACACGATAAATGGTTCGCGGATATATGCATGTTCGCAGATGCGATAAATCATCGGCAAAATCGTTTTCGCGCGGAAAATCATCAGCGCAGTATCGCAATTTTCATGATTGCGCTGAATTGCTTTTTGTACGGCTTCATATATGTTGATGCGCGATGGTCGCATACCGCGCGATGGTCACATATTTGCAGAAGTTGATCGCAGCATGCGCGCGCTTGCAAGAATCACGTTCGAAAATTTTCCAGAATGATATATGACATAGTGGTCATCGACAGAATTTTGATTTGTATACATGTCAGCACTCGTATCATATGCTGATGAATGGCGACGACAATTCATACTTTTCATCAGCAGCGCGCTCGCATTTGTATACAACGTACATCAGCGATTTTTGCAAATCATCTCTACGCACTGTTTACAATCACTGCGTGCAATGATTTATGGCCTGTCAGCATAATATATACCTTTCATGATTTCATAAAATGCGAGGAATGCTCGATTTTAGCACGTACAGTTTTAATGTGTCTACATGCAGTGAGAAGCACACATGTGTACGCGCGATGAAATCATATGCAGAATGATTGTATATATGCAGGAATGCTAAGAGCACATGATCGCTATGCTGTGGATACATACTGCTGTGAATGCCTTATTATCATACTGCAGCAGATTCCAATGTTCTGATGACCACACAAATACTTTTGATCATCAGCATTATACTTATCAGCAGCACAATGATCTGTGCACAACATGTGTGTGCAGATCAGCACACACACACATACACTCATTTCACTTACAGCAATCATCAATATACAGTGCATATACTTCTATATCATGCACACATCTTATGCTGAATGATTGCAATGTTGTGAATGGTACATACTTTATTATACTGTACAGCTTGATCACGATAACAGTTGTAGTATATAGAGGAAAAATAATTAATATAGAATAAGTTTTCTTAATCTTAGAATAACCCGTTTTCATCGTTAATTTAGAATAAGTTTTCTTGATGTCATCCGGCTATGACCGGTGGTCCTTTTCACGACTCGTGTTCAAATAATGTGCACACAGGTCAAACGCTCTCGTTCCCGCTGGTGCCATCATGAGGAAGCCTCCAAAAAGCTTTAAGAAGGTTTGTCTCGCTTGTGATAGTGGTGGGCGCCGTCGTAATAGACACTCACGGCGTGTCCTGCTTGAAAAAAAGGCCCCTGTACTTCTTCTAGATTCTAAACCCTTTGACTTGCCTTTTACCGCTGCACGCGACCGGCAAGCATCTTTGAAACTTCCGAGTTTCAAAGATGCGTTTTGTATTTTGGGTGCACCCTAATTTTACAAAACGGCCGAGCGCTTCCCGTTTGTGCGGGATATTCACATTTATTCCATGGAATATTTCATATGGATTAACACACATAAGCACGAAGGCATCGGCCACGCATCTTTGAAACTAACGAGTTTCAAAGATGCGTTTTTTGTCATTTGGGTGCGCATACCCAAATAACAAATCAGCCGAGCGCTTCCCGTTGGCGTGGGGTATCCAACGCTTGAATGTTGAATATTCATTGTAATATGAGTTAGCAAGCGAGGTTGCAAAGGCATCGGGACAGAATCTACGAAACTGTCCTATGCCTTTGCCTTTGGGTTTGGGTTCGAAGGTGACACCCAAACCCAAAGATGCCAAACAGCCGAGGGCTTCCCGTGCGTCCTAGAGCACGAAACTTGGCACGAATACTGCCAAGATACATATATTTAAGTTACCAGAAGCTCAAGGCTTCAAGTTACTTGTGCGCGAAACGCGCAATCTATTTCTAAGGCAGATGTTTTGGGTTTGGGTTCGAACGTGACACCCAAACCCAAAGATGCCAAACAGCCGAGGGCTTCCCGTGCGTCCTAGAGCACGAAACTTGGCACGAATACTGCCAAGATACATATATTTAAGTTACCAGAAGCTCAAGGCTTCAAGTTACTTGTGCGCGAAACGCGCAATCTATTTCTAAGGCAGATGTTTTGGGTTTGGGTTCGAACGTGACACCCAAACCCAAAGATGCCAAACAGCCGAGGGCTTCCCGTGCGTCCTAGAGCACGAAACTTGGCACGAATACTGCCAAGATACATATATTTAAGTTACCAGAAGCTCAAGGCTTCAAGTTACTTGTGCGCGAAACGCGCAATTATTTCTAAGGCAGATGCTTTGGGTTTGGGTTCGAACGTGACACCCAAACCCAAAGATGCCAAACAGCCGAGGGCTTCCCGTGCGTCCTAACGCACGAAACTTGGCACGAATACTGCCAAGATACATATATTTAAGTTACCAGAAGCTCAAGGCTTCAAGTTACTTGTGCGCGAAACGCGCAATCTATTTCTAAGGCAGATGTTTTGGGTTTGGGTTCGAACGTGACACCCAAACCCAAAGATGCCAAACAGCCGAGGGCTTCCCGTGCGTCCTAGAGCACGAAACTTGGCACGAATACTGCCAAGATACATATATTTAAGTTACCAGAAGCTCAAGGCTTCAAGTTACTTGTGCGCGAAACGCGCAATCTATTTCTAAGGCAGATGCTTTGGGTTTGGGTTCGAACGTGACACCCAAACCCAAAGATGCCAAACAGCCGAGGGCTTCCCGTGCGTCCTAACGCACGAAACTTGGCGCGAATACTACCATGGTACATATATTTAAGTTACCAGAAGCTCAAGGCTTCAAGTTACTTGTGCGCGAAACGCGCAATCTATTTCTAAGGCAGATGTTTTGGGTTTGGGTTCGAACGTGACACCCAAACCCAAAGATGCCAAACAGCCGAGGGCTTCCCGTGCGTCCTAGAGCACGAAACTTGGCACGAATACTGCCAAGATACATATATTTGAGTTACTTGAAGCTCAAGGCTTCAAGTTACTTGTGCGCGAAACGCGCAATTATTTCTAAGGCAGATGTTTTGGGTTTGGGTTCGAACGTGACACCCAAACCCAAAGATGCCAAACAGCCGAGGGCTTCCCGTGCGTCCTAGAGCACGAAACTTGGCACACATACTGCCAAGATACATATCTTTCAGTAAGTTGAAGCTCAAGGCTTCAAGTTACTTACTTTTTTTCAAGCAGAACACGCCGTGAGTGTCTATTGTGGCAAAGATGGCAAATAATAAAAGTCATTATGCGTAAAGAGTTGTTATTCACGGCCGTGACTTTTAGATTCACGGCCGTGAATCTTTCGGAATGGAACCAAAAACCGTTCGATTTTAATCGAACGGTTTTTGGTTCCATTCGGACATATGGACATCACGGCAAGACAACTCTTCAGTGTAATATTTCGCATGGCATGGGGATAGCTCAACAGGTACAGGTACAACGTCATGGATGCATGCACCGGTCATAGCCGGATGACATAAAGAAAACTTATTCTAAATTAACGATAAAATGGGGTATTCTAAACTTATGAAAAAATATTCTAAATTAAATAGCCTACCGTATATAGACCACAAGCATATTGCAGTGAATGCTAGTCTATATTCGAATCCATGTTGCAAAGGGTGCCTGACAGTAATCTCAACACCATAATTAGTTTGTCGTGCCCTGGTGGAGCCGAGATGCTCTCCAGGTAACATGTACATTCTATGGTGGATTACTTGAAGGAATGCTCACCTGAGCTTCATGTAAAATCTATCAGTAACTCATTCGTAATGAGATTATCATGGAATTACAACAATCCCTAAACTATATATATCATGTTAGATGTAATCAGTACGTGGTATGCTGACAATCTGCATGATAGGTTGTTAGGATATTGTGATATCCATAAAGATCTTGCAAAGTGTGTGCAAGTAAACACACACACACACACTAGTACTAATCAGCAGTACTATACATTGCACAAACACTAGCATTCATTATACATTTTGAGATTCACTGACTCCTACGTGTAATGATCAAGTCACTGACATGTTGACAATACACTGACTCCAAGTGTAATGATCAAGTATTGTATCAATACATAATACATAGATACCATCCAGCAAACACATGTGCGTGCTGGATGTCAAGTGATGGCGATAGATATGGGACAGGATCAAATAACATGCTTAAGGGCTGGATGGAGATATCTCCAGACCCGAAGGCAGTATACAGTGCTCAAATAACAGCTGGTCACTGTTGAGCACTGTCCATGCGTCTCATCTCACATATCATCGCTGGAGCAACTACAAAGACTACTCTGCATATTGACAATTGAATCAGACTTGATCAGATCAATATTGCATGTAACTCTCAGATCAGCTTACATGATATCTGACATAGTTATTAAGGACAAAACACACACATAAATATGCTGTGTGAAGTTGCTGTGATTGTATCCAGCAAAAGTCCAGATTTGTTCTAGATAAGATATATCACTTTGATAAATCTTAAGAGCACAGACCTATGCTCAGAACAAATCATAGGTTGATATATATCACTAAAGTGGGTGTTTCCACTTAAGTTGATAAATCCATATATAATCAGACAAGTATAATTGCTGTACATGGGTTTGAATCAGAAAAACCCAGAATGCTATCAACCATAAAATGTTGATATACAGCACAACTCGCTTAATTGCTATGAAACTTATCATATGCAAAAGTGAAGTTCCTTACAGCGATTCTGTACTTTATATTCCACATATACCCTGAGATATGTCATCAAAGATAGCTAAAAAAAGCTATAAAATGGGTAAAAATGCTCCACGCATGATTTCAAAATGAAAAATGTGTGCCCATTTTATATGAAATTATGATTTTATACCTATTAAGGTATCAGGAAATCATAATGACATATGTCATATATCGTGTAACGCCCTAGATATTAGGTATGTAATATATAGGGGTAGACATATCGCTGTAACGATAAATCGCTCAAAATGCTGTACGTGAAACACATTTTGAAAATTTCGGATTGATTTTTTTTGCTGAAATGAATATTTATATATCAAATAACAATCCCTGAGCACACAAGCATGTGTGACGCCCTGTAACAACCCTAAAATTAAATGTGTGTAACAGGGGGTGTAACGTACCTCCTGAAAACCACCTTACGTTCATGTAAATATTAAATGCAGTTTTGCTTAAAAATCTTTGCACAAACATTATACTGCATATTTTTTACATGTATTAGGGTTACTGATATCATATAACACCCTAATCACTGTATTGAATAATAGGGCCACTGTAACCGCACATGCCCTAAAATGCCGCTGTTATTTCGAAAAACTTCGTTTTTTTGGCATTCTTATATCATGCTAAATCATCACAGACATGATAATACTGAGGGCAACAACCCAAGAACTGTAGGGCAACAACCCAAAAACTGCAGGGCTACAACCCAAGAACTGTAGGGCTGCAACCCTAAAACTGTAACAATTGCTTCCTATGGGGAAAATGTAGTATGAGGTAAAAGGCAATTGACAACTGCCTATGCATTTCACACTTCCTTGAGGGGGGAAGAAGGTGGATGCATGTATATGTACAACCTCATCATAACATACAGATATGCCATATATAACATAGGTATATATATATCAACACACACTCAGTTAGCTGAAGGTATTTTTGGTGTTGTGCTTTGTTTTTCTTAGATGGCAGAAGCAGAAGATCCAGAGGTTCCATCCATCAACGCAGATCCTTCTACTTGGTTCTTTGACATCTTAGGCTCATATGATTCATACAGCCGGTTCAAGATTCCAAAATGGCACGTTGGTCGATGATAATACCCAGACCAGATTCGACAAGATAGGGTATTTCGACAATATCAGCCGCATGAACCCTGATATGAGCAGATATAGGGATTCTGAAAACGAGCCTAAGGAACCAGATGATGAATATACTGCAGACAATCCTCCAATGTTCTTCACAGATCCAGATGCAGATCCAGCACCAGCACCAGCACCACCTAGTTTGGTTCCCAAGGTGAAAATGACAACACCAAAGGAATGCAAATCAGGAATGGACGCAGAGGTTTGGTTGGAAACCGTGGATAGATACTTCCAATTCACGTGTCCAGGAGTTCCAGACAAAGACCTGATCACAGTTTTCCTGACCCTCATACAGAATAATGACCGACACTATTTCCAGGTCGTGGCAAATCAACCAGATGCCACATATGAAGGGATCAGAGGGATTTTCATCAGACAGTTTGGTAACCCCCATAAAAGATCAGTGGCTAAGAAACACCTAACGCCACTGACTCAAGGAAGCCAGACTTTCTCAGATTATCTACGCACCTTCACTTCACTGGCTGCATTGGCAGCATTTGAACTGGAAGATGTGTTGATAAAGAACAGATTTGTCAACAGCATAGATTCAGAACTTCGCAGACAGTTCCATTTACGATTCCTGACAGAGACAGAAAGGAATAATCTGTCGTGGTCACTAACCACACAGATACTGCTCGACTTGAATTATGTCGTTCATTCGAAGCAGTCAGCGGACCCTTCACTATAGGGGGCAGAAGGAACAGTCAACTGGAGGTCCAGTCAGAAAGGAACAGAACAGAGGACGTGGCCAAAAGCCATATGACAGATACAGCAGAAATAGGAGTTGGAATCAGAATAACAGCCAGAATTTTCAGCAGAATCGGACCAAGGGAAAAGGTGGAAAAGGCAAGGGAAAAGGAAAAGGAAAAGGAAAATGAAAAGGAGCAGCACCAGATCCTCCTCAGACTTGCCAGCGTTGTAATCGTGTTGGTCACATCGCAAAGGATTGTTTTGCCACCAGGACCAATGATGGAAAGGAAATCAAGGGTAAGCCACCAGCCCAGAATCCATTCTTCCAGAATCGGAGACAGCAACAGCAGAATCAAGGTGCTAAGGATGGATCTGGCAAACTCATCAACACGATCAATACCTTGGTCAAGGAACTGAAGAGCCAGCACAGCATCAATGCAGCAGTTGCAACTCCAGTTCCAGCTTCAGCTCCAGCTCCTCAGGGAAACTCTCAGGGTACTGCACAGGTACCAATGATGAGAGCACCCCCAAGGGGATAGATCAGCCTCCAGATGCCACTGAAGCAAGTGGCCAGGCAGAGAGCATATCAGAAGAGGTTCTATCCAGTCTGACATTGCAGTTCCAGCAAACAGATAATCCCTCAGAGCACATCGTACAGATGCAGTCTCAGACAACACAGCTGAAATCACAAAAGAAGCTGCTGTTGTACAAAGGGAAAGTATTTGGACAGAATACTCACATTTTGGTAGATCCAGGAGCCACATCATCTTTCATCGACAGACAATTTGCTTCTCAGCTCGGTATATCGCCATCAGACTCATCATCATTCTCAGTGGGGTTGGCTGGAGGAAGCCAATTACCCTGTACATCCTATCTTCCCAATGCTACATTCACGCTGGGCAAGTATAAGGATTCAGCAGACCTCTATATTATTGATATGAGGCCCTTCACAGTCATCCTGGGACAGGATTGGTTGGAGAGAAGGAACCCACACATAGACTTTCAGTCGAAGAACATGACGATCACCAAGACACACTCATCAGGTTCCAGTGTTCGTACAGTTCTTTCCAGAGTTGAGCAGACTCCATACTCAGACTCAGATGGCCTTCCCGAAATGGAATTGGTCAGTGCCACCACTATGAGAAAACATCTCCGTCGCATTCGATCCAGTGGTTCGGCTGAAGAGGCCGTAGCATATCTCTTTTTCCTCTCCGAGGTCGATGGTGAATTGGTCTTTGCAGCAGCAGACTCAGACACCACAATGGAAGACCCCGAGGTCACAGCAGCACGTGATCAAGTGAGAGAAGACTTTTCAGACGTATTCCAGGAGGATCTTCCAGCTGGTCATAGGCCAGAACGGTTTGAAGGTGGATATCATAGAATCAACATTGAACCTGGACATAAGCCACCATCACAGCCAGTACGCACCATTCCAGCACCCATGATGGAGGAGCTCAAACGGCAAATCATTAAATATGTCGAGTTGGGTATCCTTCGTCCATCATCATCACCATATGGGTGCCCAATCATTTTCGCTCCTAAGCCAGGGGGAAAGTGGAGGATGTGTTGTGATTATCGTGCCCTGAATAACATCACCATAAAGGACACGTATCCACTACCACCACACGACACCCTACTAGAGCAGCTGAGGGGAGCACGCTGGTTCAGCAGATTTGATTTCAACCAGTTCTTCCACCAGATTCCCATTCATCCAGATGACATTCATAAAACTGCTATTCGTACTAGATACGGTTCTTATGAATGGACAGTTATGCCTTTCGGATTGACCAATGCTCCTGCAACGGCACTTCGTATAGGTAACCGAGCATTCTTTGACTTCATTGACCAGTTTCTTGTCATATTCGTGGACGACACTATCGTATACAGTCCAGACTTTGACTGCCATGTGAAGCATGTTCGACAGTTCCTTCAGCGTTGCAGAGATCACAAGTTCTTCATCAGGCCTTCCAAGACGGAATTGTTCGTCAGATCTATAGACTTCATCGGACATCACATCTCTGAAGCAGGCCTTTCCATCATCGAAGACAGAATCCGAGCAGTCATGGCAATTCAGCCTCCAGTGTCTTATGGTCCTGCCGTTGGAAAGCAGCCTCTACGCCGTATGGCTAAAGATGGCAAGTCATCCCTTCGGTCATTCTTGGGCATGGTCGGTCAATTTAGGAGATTCATACCAAAGTTCTCCAAAGTTGCCGAGCCTCTCAATCGTCTCCTTAAAGATAATGCAGAATTTGTCTGGGAATCTGAGCAGCAGCAGGCATTTGATAACCTCAAAAGTGCCATCTGTAACGCTCCAGTATTGCAGCTCCCAGATCAGAAACTGCCATCTATTATGGAGGTCGATGGATCAGGCACACACGTTGGTCAAGTAATACTCCAGGATCAAGGAAAAGGTATGAAGCCATGTAGTTATCACAGCGTCACTCTATCCGATACACGGAGACGTTGGCCTATTCCTGAGATCGAGCTATTTGCCATTGTGGAAGGCTTCAGATTCTTTCGCCACATCTTGTTGGGAGCTCCTGAGACCATTGTACGCTCAGATCATCAGCCACTGGTTTATTTCCAGACCAAATCCACACTGAGCCCCAAGCAGGCACGGTGGTTGGATGAGCTCTCCGAGTACAACTTCCGTATAGAGCACATTGCTGGCGAGAAAAATAAGGTTGCAGACGCACTCACGCGTATCTCTACACTCTTTGAACTCACTGATTGTCTGAAACATATAGACATCACCGAGGTTCCACTCATCGACATGCCACCTACAGATTCTACATTCATTGCTCTCTTATCTTCTTCATCAGCTCATCAGCTGCACGACCTCATTATATCCGAGTATGATCGTGACACATTTGCACAGACTATTTTGGCTAAGCTGACATCATCGACTTCATCACAGTCAGTCAGCAGCTACAGCTTCGAGCTCATTCAGGGGTTGATCTATCGTAAGACCATATATGGCAGACAGCTGTACATTCCACCAACAGCTAAAGTCCCCACAGATGACGGTGAGATCACACAGCTTCGCCACATTCTCCTTCATGAGTGCCACTCAGCCACTATTTCTGGTCATGTAGGCAAAAATCGCATGCTTCATCT
This sequence comes from Cymbomonas tetramitiformis, assembly GCA_001247695.2. Classification (NCBI taxonomy): domain Eukaryota; kingdom Viridiplantae; phylum Chlorophyta; class Pyramimonadophyceae; order Pyramimonadales; family Pyramimonadaceae; genus Cymbomonas; species Cymbomonas tetramitiformis. The sequence goes on along the minus strand of LGRX02033707.1, from coordinate 10,275 downwards.
TCTGCGTAGCCGGTATTATTGGCCAGGAATGACAACGGCAGCCATCAAATACATTCGGGAGTGCCCCGTTTGTCAGCGCCAGAAAACGAGGCGACACAAGCCTTATGGTCAGGCACATATACGATATTCCGTGCCTAAGACAAAATGGCTAGATGTATCTCTTGATTGGATCACTGACCTGCCTATCACCACTAATGGGCACGACAGTATATTTGTGGTAATGTGCCAATTCTCTCATCGCTGTCATCTCATTCCCTTCAGCATGACCTGGACAGCTCAGCATACTGCTTCTATCTATATGCAGCATATCTTCAAGCTCCATGGTCTTCCGAGGAACATCATCTCAGATCGAGACCCCAGATTCACCTCTACATTCTGGCAGACACTGTGGAAGTCTACTGGTACGAGATTGTCCATGACATCTTCACACCATGCACAGTCATATGCTGCCAATGAGAGGAGCCATGCCTTCATTGAGGACATCCTCAGGTACTTTTCAAATTGTTGATTCATGATTTGATTTCACCATCCTCTGGTTTATAAACTGATTAAGTAGTATTTTTTCATCCTCAGGTGTTGTTGCAATGATACTTCAGCCAATTCGTGGGAGGACAAGTTGCCTCTGGTGGAGTTTGCAATTAACAATACCGTTTCTGCATCAACTGGTTATTCACCATTTTATCTCGACTCGATGGCGCAACCACTTTCGCCTCATGACCTGGTAATCACTATTCCGCCAGAAGCTCCTGTTCCAATACAAAGAGCTATTCGAGATCATTTTGACCAGTACTCGGCTGTTCATGCCAACACGGTAGACAACATTTCCCGAGCAGCAGAAATTAGCCAAGCCAGATTCAATAAGACTCACATGCCTAAGCAGTTTGCATTAGGGCAGAAAGTTCTTTTACGGACCGAGTTTATTCAATGGACTAGTTTGACAGAGGCAGGCAGACACTTTAAGCAGCCATATATTGGGCCGTTCACCATTTCCAAAGTGCTTAGCCATGGACGTGCATACGAGTTAGATTTCGGAGATCTTGATATCCGTATTCATCCGGTACAGCCTGTTTCCAGATTAGAGCTGTACAACGACTCGATCCAAGCACCTTTGCCTCTGCCACAGATGATCACCGAAGAAGGGCAACCACTGTTTGAGATATCACATATACTCTCGGATAAGTTCACTAGAGGTGTCAAATACTATTTAGTACGATATGCAGGCTACGGTCCTGAGCATGACACCTGGGTCAAAGCCACAGAGCTGACCAATGCAGCAGACATTATAGCTGCCTATGAAGGCTAGACATTATATTAAGCCTTATGCCCTTACTTCTTGTAATATATACTAATACATGTCGATCATCTGTATAACCTTGCTCTTAATGTTTATCATTATGTTGCAATGAAGCGGGAAATTGATCCTTCCTTGCTAAAGGTGTAGTGAGCCTTGTTCAAAATCATACCCTTGCACAGATACGCACACATGCGAGATATCATATCTGTGGATAAATAAAAACTGCTAAATGCTACCTTTGCCAAAACCGTGGTTTGTCATCGGATTCTTGGCCAGTCATCCGAGCTACCGGAAATATCGACTGAGGTAGACGGTGTTGTGATCCTAAGTTGTGCTTGACAAACATGACTAAAGAAATTTCACATTAGTACGTGACGAATCCATTCTCACTCATCGCGATAGATGTTCGTCAAAGTGCGCGTACCGGACCAAATATTGAGGAGTTGAGCAGACCGGGTAAAGGATTATAAGTCCAATCCCGTTGAGCAGGGCCACTCCGTTTGCATTAAAAACAAGCCCCAAAATCGGGCTCCCCATTGCCGCCTGTGAACCTCCATAGTAGCTTCAGGAGGGGAGGAAGGGTTGGGTGCACTATATATAACTGTGGAAACATGTACCCAAGGGTTTTCGTCGATCAGTCATATATATAAGGCCGAGAATCGTGCGATTATAAATCGTTAAATCGTGGGATTATCGTTCGCTAAAGCGACGACGGCTAGCGCAAATAATCCGTAACGTATACTTCGGATGCTTTGAATCGTCACTCTGACGCACGATACGTATGGATCAATCAGTAATCCAGCGTCAATCTGCATCACGAAACGCAATTCATTGAACCTTGAAACGTCACTCTGAAATACGATACGATTTCCAGAAAGGTGGGCTACATCCTAAGAACTGTAAGGTGAGGGACTAAAGTGGACTCAGTTCCCCCCAATAACCTAAAAACACCATGAGGGACGCCTCAAATCGGTGTAAGAAGACTGGTACCAGCAGGAAGCGACAACGACAAAGACATCATAGACATATACAAAGGTATGCCCGTTGTGAGGTCACAACTCTTTTAAGAGGGGAGATCTGTCAGGGTCATGACCGATGGCATATGTGTCATACATGTCATACCTGTCAGACATGTCATACCATGTCATGTCATGACAGTCGGTCGTGTCATATATTTATGACAGTCGACAGTATGGTCGACCATGACTGTACATGTCGAGTCGCGTCATATATTGATATGACATTCGTCAGTACGGTCGACGATGACTGTACAGGTCGCCAGATGATAATGTCATATTATCAGGCATCCCTGTCATCGAGAGTTCGTAAGTCGAACTCGATGATGGCAAAGCAAAGATACATCTTGAATAACAAACAAGAACCATCTTGGCTTTTAGCATGCGCGGAACTCGCATGCGCAGCATGAACGAACTAGTCGTTTCCACAATGCTGGTCGTTCAACCTACGTCTCGGGTTCACAACCCAATGGCGGTACCATCTAAGATGATGGGAGACGTATGGTACTTAAGTGAGGAAGCGTTGTGCTTCAGCAGATCTTTTCACAGAGACTGCACTCACAAACCCGCTCATCCGTACACTCGCATTGCTGTCCAACTTTGCAGTGTTTCTTTTGTATATTGATAATATATTCACGGCGCTTGTATCTACAGCCGTATCACCTGTCCATCATCGAAGACAGAATCCGAGCAATCATGGCAATTCAGCCTCCAGTGTCTTATGGTCCTGCCGTTGGAAAGCAGCCTCTACGCCGTATGGCTAAAGATGGCAAGTCATCCCTTCGGTCATTCTTGGGCATGGTCGGTCAATTTAGGAGATTCATACCAAAGTTCTCCAAAGTTGCCGAGCCGCTCAATCGTCTCCTTAAAGATAATGCAGAATTTGTCTGGGAATCTGAGCAGCAGCAGGCATTTGATAACCTCAAAAGTGCCATCTGTAACGCTCCAGTATTGCAGCTTCCAGATCAGAAACTGCCATCTATTATGGAGGTCGATGGATCAGGCACACACGTTGGTCAAGTAATACTCCAGGATCAAGGAAAAGGTATGAAGCCATGTGGTTATCACAGCGTCACTCTATCCGATACACGGAGACGTTGGCCTATTCCTGAGATCGAGCTATTTGCCATTGTGGAAGGCTTCAGATTCTTTCGCCACATCTTGTTGGGAGCTCCTGAGACCATTGTACGCTCAGATCATCAGCCACTGGTTTATTTCCAGACCAAATCCACACTGAGCCCCAAACAGGCACGGTGGTTGGATGAGCTCTCCGAGTACAACTTCCGAATAGAGCACATTGCTGGCGAGAAAAATAAGGTTGCAGACGCACTCACGCGTATCTCTACACTCTTTGAACTCACTGATTGTCTGAAACATATAGACATCACCGAGGTTCCACTCATCGACATACCGTCTACAGATTCTACATTCATTGCTCTTATATCTTCTTCATCAGCTCATCAGCTGCACGACCTCATTATATCCGAGTATGATCGTGACACATTTACACAGACTATTTTGGCTAAACTGACATCATCGACTTCATCACAGTCAGTCAGCAGCTACAGCTTCGAGCTCATTCAGGGGTTGATCTATCGTAAGACCATATATGGCAGACAGCTGTACATTCCACCAACAGCTAAAGTCCCCACAGATGACGGTGAGATCACACAGCTTCGCCACATTCTCCTTCATGAGTGCCACTCAGCCACTATTTCTGGTCATGTAGGCAAAAATCGCATGCTTCATCTTCTGCGTAGCCGGTATTATTGGCCAGGAATGACAACGGCAGCCATCAAGTACATTCGGGAGTGCCCCGTTTGTCAGCGCCAGAAAACGAGGCGACACAAGCCTTATGGTCAGGCACATATACGATATTCTGTGCCTAAGACAAAATGGCTAGATGTATCTCTTGATTGGATCACTGACCTGCCTATCACCACTAATGGGCACGACAGTATATTTGTGGTAATGTGCCAATTCTCTCATCGCTGTCATCTCATTCCCTTCAGCATGACCTGGACAGCTCAGCATACTGCTTCTATCTATATGCAGCATATCTTCAAGCTCCATGGTCTTCCGAGGAACATCATCTCAGATCGAGACCCCAGATTCACCTCTACATTCTGGCAGACACTGTGGAAATCTACTGGTACGAGATTGTCCATGACGTCATCACACCATCCACAGTCGAATGCTGCCAATGAGAGAAGCCATGCCTTCATTGAGGATATCCTCAGGTACTTTTCAAATTGTTGATTCATGATCCGATTTCACCATCCTCTGGTTTTTAAACTGATTAAGTAGTATTTTTTCATCCTCAGGTGTTGTTGCAACGATACTTCAGCCAATTCGTGGGAGGACAAGTTGCCTCTGGTGGAGTTTGCAATTAACAATACCGTTTCTGCATCAACTGGTTATTCACCATTTTATCTCGACTCGATGGCGCAACCACTTTCGCCTCATGACCTGGTATCACTATTCCGCCAGAAGCTCCTGTTCCAATACAAAGAGCTATTCGAGATCATTTTGACCAGTACTCGGCTGTTCATGCCAACGCGGTAGACAACATTTCCCGAGCAGCAGAAATTAGCCAAGCCAGATTCAATAAGACTCACATGCCTAGCAGTTTGCAGTTGGGCAGAAAGTTCTTTTACGGACCGAGTTTATTCAATGGACTGGTTTGACAGAGGCAGGCAGACACTTTAAGCAGCCATATATTGGGCCGTTCACCATTTCCAAAGTGCTTAGCCATGGACGTGCATACGAGTTAGATTTCGGAATCTTGATATCCGTATTCATCCGGTACAGCCTGTATCCAGATTAGAGCTGTACAATGACTCGATCCAAGCACCTTTGCCTCTGCCACAGATGATCACCGAAGAAGGGCAACCACTGTTTGAGATATCACATATACTCTCGGATAAGTTCACTAGAGGTGTCAAATACTATTTAGAGCGATATGCAGGCTACGGCCCTGAGCATGACACCTGGGTCAAAGCCACAGAGCTGACCAATGCAGCAGACATTATAGCTGCCTATGAAGGCTAGACATTATATTAAGCCTCATGCCCTTACTTCTTGTAATATATATTAATACATGTCGATCATCTATATAACCTTGCTCTTAATGTTTTATCATTATGTTGCAATGAAGCGGGAAATTGATCCTTCCTTGCTAAAGGTGTAGTGAGCCTTGTTCAAAATCATACCCTTGCACAGATACGCACACATGCGAGATATCATATCTGTGGATAAATAAAAACTGCTATATGCTACCTTTGCCAAAACCGTGGTTTGTCATCGGATTCTTGGCCAGTCATCCGAAGCTACCGGAGACATCGACTGAGGTAGACGGAGTTGTGATCCTAAGTTGTGCTTGACAAACATAACTAAAGAAATTTCACATTAGTACGTGGCGAATCCATTCTCACTCATCGCGATAGATGTTCGTCAAAGCGTGCGTACTGGACAAAAACATTGAGGAGTTGAGCAGACCGGTTGAGGATTATAAGTCCAATTCCGTTAAGCAGGGCCACTCCGTTTGCATTAAAAACAAGCCCCAAAATCGGGCTCCCCATGACCGCCTGTGAACCTCCAAAGTAGCTTCAGGAGGGGAGGAAGGGTTGGGTGCACTATATCAGGCCGAGAATCGTGCGATTATAAATCGTTAAATCGTGGGATCATCGTTCGCTAAAGCGACGACGGCTAGCGCAAATAATCCGTAACGTAGACTTCGGATGCTTTGAATCGTCACTCTGACGCACGATACGTGTGGATCAATCAGTAATCCAGCGTCAATCTGCATCACGAAACGCAATTCATTGAACCTTGAAACGTCACTCTGAAATATGATACGATTTCCAGAAAGGTGGGCTACATCCTAAGAACTGTAAGGTGAGGGACTAAAGTGGACTCAGTTCCCCCCAATAACCTAAAAACACCACGAGGGACGCCTCAAATCGGTGTAAGAAGACTGGTACCAGCAAGAAGCGACAACAACAAAGACATCATAGACATATACAAAGGTATGCCCGTTGTGAGGTCACAACTCTTTTAAGAGGGGAGATCTGTCAGGGTCATGACCGATGGCATATGTGTCATACATGTCATACATGTCATACCTGTCAGACATGTCATACCATGTCATGTCATGACAGTCGGTCGTGTCATATATTATTATGACAGTCGGTCGTGTCATATATTATTATGACAGTCGTCAGTACGGTCGACAATGACTGTACCTGTCGTCAGATGATAATGTCACATCATCTGTCATTATCACTTCTGTAAGTATTCTCTTAAGTTTTCTTAAGTTTGCTTAACTTTTCTTAAGTTTTCTTAACTTTTTGCGTATAAACCCCCACAAGCCTCCATACGTATAAATTGTAGCGTTGCAATTAGCTATTGGCCGATGGAGTTATACGTCGGTGATATAAGTAAAACTTAAGAAAACTTAAGAAAAATGACACCCAATGACACTTAAGAAAATGACCGATGACACCCACCCCACCCTATGACACTTAAGCAAAATGACCGATGACACACACCCCACCCTATGACACTTCAAGCAAAATGACCGATGACACACACCCCACCCTATGACACTTAAGCAAAATGACCGATGACATCCCCACCCTATGACACTTAAGCAAAATTACGGATGACACACCCCACCCTATGACACTTAAGCAAAATGACAGATGTAATGTCACATCCCCACCCTATGACACTTAAGCAAAATGACAGATGTCACATCCCCCACCCTATGACACTTAAGCAAAATGACAGATGTCACATCCCCCACCCTATGACACTTAAGCAAAATGACATATGCTCGAATGTGATTGGCTTTGAGGCTAAGGATTTGCACACGTGTCGGTAAGGAGGATACGAAATGCAGGCACGGGATTGGTGCAGAAAGGAAGCCCTAAACCCTAAATCTACACATGTGTGCAAGCAAGTGGAACAATAAATAAAGCTTACAAGCGTACGTACGTAGACGATTCACCATACTGTAGATGGTGTCAGAGCAACTGGATACCGTGTTCTATCTAGCCGAGCAACAGCTGGTCTGCGCGTGTGCACAAATAAAGTGCATAGGGTGGGCACGATATGACGATGTATGGCGGCCGGATCTCTGGTTGTCTCGTTGCTCTTCTCCATCCAATATAGGCCAAGAAAGCCACTCGGTATCGCCCAGGAGGATACAGCGTTGGCGCCTGCATCGAACCATCCACCATGCCAGCACAAGTTCAGGAAAGATTGCTAAACACGTGGCCCATAAATCGAAACGGTACTGCATGTATGCATTCGACCGACGCATTGGGACCATAACGGGCCTCACCGTTGTGTATGTTTGTGTTGTTCGCGGCGGTCGCACCTCAGCCGGCCGCCGCTTTAGTGGGTTACAGGCGCGTGCTCGGGGAGCTGTCCCCACATATTGAACATCCCAAGCAACCTTCTACAACCGGGCGCCTGCCCACCATGCACACCGTCGCCCACAATACGGTACCGCCCACTATCACATGCAGCCCCTAAGGATCAGGCGCGTGTCCGGGGAGCTGTCCCCACATCGCAGCCGTCACCAACAGCCTGCGCACTAACCCATGCGACTTCCATACACACCGTACCTCGGTGACGCCACGGGTCCGGGGGCGCGTAGGGAGTGCTAACAGCCCTCTTAACACGCAACTCCCGACCCATCGGCTTGATGCCACCACCCGTCGCGGGATCTGGGGGCGCGTAGAGAGTGCTAACAGCCCTCTTAACACGCAACTCCCGACCCATGGGCATCCACAACAACCCACCACAAAACACACCTCGGGTTACAGGCGCGTGCTCCGGGAGCTGTCCCCACATATTGAACATCCCAAGCAACCTTCTACACCCGGGCGCCTGCCCACCATGCACACCGTCGCCCACAATACGGTACCGCCCACTATCACATGCAGCCCCTAAGGATCGGGCGCGTGTCCGGGGAGCTGTCCCCACATCGCAGCCGTCACCAACAGCCTGCGCACTAACCCTTGCGACTTCCATACACACCGTACCTCGGTGACGCCACGGGTCCGGGGGCGCGTAGGGAGTGCTAACAGCCCTCTTAACACGCAACTCCCGACCCATCGGCTTGATGCCACCACCCGTCGCGGGATCTGGGGGCGCGTAGAGAGTGCTAACAGCCCTCTTAACACGCAACTCCCGACCCATGGGCATCCACAACAACCCACCACAAAACACAACTCGGGTTACAGGCGCGTGCTCGGGGAGCTGTCCCCACATATTGAACATCCCAAGCAACCTTCTACACCCGGGCGCCTGCCCACCATGCACACCGTCGCCCATAATACGGTACCGCCCACTATCACATGCAGCCCCTAAGGATCAGGCGCGTGTCCGGGGAGCTGTCCCCACATCGCAGCCGTCACCAACAGCCTGCGCACTAACCCTTGCGACTTCCATACACACCGTACCTCGGTGACGCCACGGGTCCGGGAGCGCGTAGGGAGTGCTAACAGCCCTCTTAACACGCAACTCCCGACCCATCGGCTTGATGCCACCACCCGTCGAGGGATCTGGGGGCGCGTAGAGAGTGCTACCAGCCCTCTTAACACGCAACTCCCGACCCATGGGCATCCACAACAACCCACCACAAAACACGCCTCGGGTTACAGGCGCGTGCTCGGGGAGCTGTCCCCACATATTGAACATCCCAACCTTCTTCACCCGGTTGCCTGCTTACCATGCACACCGTCGCCCACAATACGGTACCGCCCACTATCACATGCAGCCCCTAAGGATCAGGCGCGTGTCCGGGGAGCCGTCCCCACATCGCAGCCGTCACCAACAGCCTGCGCACTAACCCATGCGACTTCCATACACACCGTACCTCGGTGACGCCACGGGTCCGGGGGCGCGTAGGGAGTGCTAACAGCCCTCTTAACACGCAACTCCCGACCCATCGGCTTGATGCCACCACCCGTCGCGGGATCTGGGGGCGCGTAGAGAGTGCTAACAGCCCTCTTAACACGCAACTCCCGACCCATGGGCATCCACAACAACCCACCACAAAACACACCTCGGGTTACAGGCGCGTGCTCGGGGAGCTGTCCCCACATATTGAACATCCCAAGCAACCTTCTACAACCGGGCGCCTGCCCACCATGCACACCGTCGCCCACACTACGGTACCGCCCACTATCACATGCAGCCCCTAAGGATCAGGCGCGTGTCCGGGGAGCTGTCCCCACATCGCAGCCGTCACCACCAGCCTGCGCACTAACCCTTGCGACTTCCATACGCACCGTACCTCGGTGACGCCACGGGTCCGGGGGCGCGTAGGGAGTGCTAACAGCCCTCTTAACACGCAACTCCCGACCCATCGGCTTGATGCCACCACCCGTCGCGGGTCTGGGGGCGCGTAGAGAGTGCTAACAGCCCTCTTAACACGCAACTCCCGACCCATGGGCATCCACAACAACCCACCACAAAACACGCCTCGGGTTACAGGCGCGTGCTCGGGGAGCTGTCCCCACATATTGAACATCCCAAGCAACCTTCTACACCCGGGCGCCTGCCCGCCATGCACACCGTCGCCCACAATACGGTACCGCCCACTATCACATGGAGCCCCTAAGGATCAGGCGCGTGTCCAGGGAGCTGTCCCCACATCGCAGCCGTCACCGACAGATTGCGCACTTCCCATGCGACTACCATACACACCGCAACCCACACCGTACCTCGGTGGCGCCACGGGTCCGGGGGCGCGTAGAGAGTGCTAACAGCCCTCTTAACACGCAACTCCCGACCCATGGGCATCCACAACAACCCACCACAAAACACACCTCGGGTTACAGGCGCGTGCTTGGGGAGCTGTCCCCACATATTGGACATCCCAAGCAACCTTCTACAACCGGGCGCCTGCCCACCGTGCACACCGTCGCCCACAATACGGTACCGCCCACT
>LGRX02033706.1:0-43986 GCA_001247695.2 Cymbomonas tetramitiformis | reverse complement strand
GTCATGATGAGCACTCGGTTGTTGCCAAACTTGGTCTCTCTCCTCGAGGGCCATGCCAAATCCAGCGACCAGCGATACATGAACGACACGATCTCAAGGGGGGATAAACATGCCACCTCTCTCGCATAATGAGTCTTCACACGCTGACAGGTCTCACACTGGGTGACCACAGCCTCCACGTCTTTCTTCAGATCGGCCCACCAATGGCGCTGCCACAGGAGATGTTGCGTACGTCTTATGCCCCAATGTCCGGTTCTGGAGTGGTATTCCTTTACCAACGCGAGACGGTCAGCAGGCTTAGGTATTCTCACCTCCTTGCCTGACATGGTGACCATGTAGATCTCGTCCGTGGCCTCGTCCCATCGATGTCGTGCTGCTCGCCTCCTTACTCGGCGAACTTCCTCTTCTGGCAACCTCACTCTACCATTGGACTTCAACCATCTAAGGCACCATGCATCATCGTGTACGTCTCGATGCTTGTCACGGTCTGACTGCTGCTCAGCCACGCTGGCCATTAGGTCCTCGAATCTGGTGGTACACGCCAACCTGGGGAGCCTCATCTCTGACTCTCTGGCAGGCGGACTCCAGGCAGGCACATCCACGCGCGCTGCTGGGGTTGCGCCCTCCTTCACGAAGTGGTTCTCATGCCTCTGACGATACTGCGCCATGGTGTAGAGCTGCCACTCGTTCTTCTTCTTCTTCTTGGTTCCAGCCTTCTGTCGCTGGGCTCCAATTCCTTCTGCGCCTTTCTGCCCTTGCGAGCACATTATCCGCAGCTTCTCCTCCCAGTCGCGATGGGTCATAGTCTTCGCCACCTGCTGGGTGTATGCGTTCAAATTCTCAACCCATTCCGCCAGCAAAGCTTGCCTCTGCTGAAGGTCCGACCTCTCGTGGTCTGCCCAGTTGTTGTCTACAGCGATGGGCTGTCCTGGGGAATTCTCCGCCTCTGGGGATTCCTTGCTGTGAGGGAGCCCCTTCCTGCTTGCTTCTGCGACTGCCATCAGCAGCTCCATTGCCCTGCGATCCATGGCCAGGCCCAGAATGCTTGCCAATTCTACGTCGTTCAGGCCATCGGCCATGCGTAGCTCACTTGCGCTGTAGCCCATGGCTCGCGTCTTCTCTTCGAGGTTCACTTCTCGAGATTCTTCCTCGGCGTCTTCGCCGTCCTGGCTGCGCACCACGGTGCCCATCCTCGCTCTTCTGAACGCCCTTGACCCTTGCGTCGCCATGATGGTGGGTAGTGCCCTCAATGGTTCTCCCACCACGTTCACCACGTAGTGAGGCGCGCGGTCTGTCCTTATCACTGACCTGGGATGCCAGCCCTTGCATACGATTGACGATACGATTCGTCCTTCTGGTCTCACCACTTTGCTCATGACGGAGCGAAACTGGTGGCTCTGGAACAAGTTGCTCCAATACGCTCGCAATCGATGTGCGTAAGCGCCTGCTTGTGCTGCATCAAAGGACACTGGTCTACCAATGACGCTGACAATGTACGGGAACACCTCGTCCCTGATCTTGGTTCCAGGTCTGTGTGACAACGGAGAAACATTTTCCAGGATATAGCCTGGAGGCCTCTGCCGCTGCAGCTGCTGGAGTGTGGACAGAAGCCTGACCACTTCATAAAATAATTTGCTGTGCCTGCCATCCAGGCCTGTGAGTGTTCCAGCAGGGGAGAGATCCTGACATGGGAACCCACATACCATGACCCACTGGCGTCCTTGAAGAGCTCCTGCTCGTATGAAGTCGGCGCTGGTGGTCTCGCGCAGATCTTGGGGTAAAGCCCCAAGCTCTATTGCATGGGGCGAGATGAGGTCAGGGTATCGTCTTAGCAATGCCGTGCACCTGGCTCTGGCAACTGTCCGACTGCTCGGGGATATGTCCTGATACAGGTAGCGATCCACCTTCATCCCACTGCGGAGCATCATTTCTAGCCCAGCACATAGGCCTCCACATGGCTCGTAGCACACCACGCCTTCCTGCCGAGCTTGCGAGAAGAATCGGCTGCCCAGCACCCTGGTGTCGACCTTCTCGGGCTTCAGGATGCGCTCACCTTCAAAGTACTCATTGCTGTACACAGCAGGACTTCCCTCGCCGTGCGTACCTCGCGTCGGCCTAACCAGGCTCAGCGCCTTCCAAGCTGCTCTGGCTAACCTCCCAGAGTCGGTCACCAGCTCGGGCAAGTCAGTGTCGAACATGTCCCCATGATTGCATTCTAATTCCTCGTGGTAGTGCAAATCGAACAAACGATGCACTGGTCCTGTGCCCAGCTGCTCCATGGCAGCCATCCTGCAATAGTTGGCAACCTGCACCTCTGGCGTGGCCTCTTCCCCTGGGAAGGTATCCCCAGCCAACATAAAGCACAAGTGGTCACGAAGTCCTTCGCGTGAACTTCCCCCACGCCTGCGTGTAACGCAGTCACCTTCTCCCTTTCATGCCTCGCTCCAGTCTCATCCGTCGTGGATGGCAGTGGGTAGCGAGACGGCACGTCAGCGTTGCTGTTCTTGGCGCCTGGACGATACTTCACAGTGAAGTCGAACTCCTGCAAACTGATTGCCCAGCGTAGGTGTTGCCCTTGGAGATCGGCCTTCTCCATCAGGGTGGTGAGCGGTGAGTGGTCGGTCACCAAAGTGAAGTGGACTCCATGCAAGTACTGCCTCAGTGTGCGCACTGCCCATACCACTGCGAGCATCTCCCCTTTGAAGCTGGCGTATTGTCTCTCCGTTTTACTCAGAGATCGGCTGATTGCCATGCAAATGTACTCCTTCCCGTCATCGTCCTTCTGGCCCAGCACTGCGCCAATGCCATAGGTGCTCCAATCGGTGTACAATATGAGGGGTCTGTCGTAATCGATAGGCCTCAGGCACCTCCCAGAACAGAGAGCATCCTTAAGTTCTTGAAGTGCTCGGTCTTGTTCCTTCCCCCAAGCTGCCTTGATGTCAGTGACCTCCTTCTTGAGCAGGTCATTGAGAGGGCGGGCCATCTCAGAGTAATTTGGCCCCCCTGGCTCACCCACCAGGCCCTTATAGTAGTTCATCATGCCCAAGATCGAGCGGAGCCCAGTCTTGTCCTGAGGGCTTGGAAGCTCTTGGATGGCCTTGCATTTGGCTTCTTGCGCGCCAATGGAGTTGTGACCAATGCGATAGCCCAGAAAGTCCACCGTGGCTGCGCCAAAGGTACTCTTGCCTGCATGCAAACGGATGCCAGCGTCCCCCAAGGTGCGAAGCACGTCCTCAACGTCCTTCAAATGCTGCTCAGGCGTGGAATCCGTATAGACCACTACGTCATCGACGTACGCCACCGTGCAATGCTGCAGGTGCCGTAATTCGTAGTCCATGATTCTTACGAATGCAGAAGTAGCTCCAGCTGCACCAAAAGGCATCGAGGTGTATTGGTATAACTGATTCTTCCACCAAAACGCCGTCTTGCTCCTGTCCTCTTCCGTGGCCATGGGAATCTGGTGGAAAGCTTTGGTGGCATCCAGCGTGGTCTTGAACTTAGCCTTCGCCACCTTCTGGTAGAGCTACTCTGGTCGGTGCGGCAGCGTGTTGTCTTTGAGGGAGTGTCGATTGACACCCCTGAGGTCCACGCAGAACCTCGTCTGGGTCCACAGGCCAGTCTCGTGATCCTTCTTGCCAGCTACGACCACGTTGCTCGCATGCCTACAATGCTTGGCTGCTGGCTCTATGAAGCCATACTCCAAAAGTTCCTTGCAATGAATATCGATGATTTCCTGCTCGCCCGGACTGTACTTCCTGGGTCTCTGGTAGGCGGCCTTGGATTCGTCTACGAAAGGAATGGAGAACGTGTTGTGCTCCGCTTTACCCTTGTAGCCTTTCACACAGAGGACACGCTTCTTCAGATCCCACATGAGGGTGCCAGCGACCTCACCACTGGGGTACGTGAACAGCTCCTGGAGTGTGTGCTGCAGTCGCTGGATTGAGTTGAGGCTATCGAGCGCTCTACCTTCCTCCCTGGGCTTGACGACGTCTTGCTTGCTGGCAGGGGATGGCACGTGTGTCATATAGCTCCCCTTGAGCACCCAACAGTCATTATCCTCATCGTGATCCAACTTCTGGTCCACATACAGCCAGTTAGGAGGCAACAGCTGTTCCACCATCACCCACTTCTGCTCGAGGCAGCGGACGAACTCCACGCAGACATGTTCCCGGGAAGGTCTGGCTGGTATGTTCTCAGGGAGATCTTGAAGGATGCGGCAAAGACGCGCCACATGGTGCCGGTCCAGGTACAGTCTCTGGTCCGCCCAGTTGTGGTCAAGACGAACATCCAGAGGCGGACGACCCCCGGTCAACTGGCCATCGGTGACCCACTTCGTGCGCCCACCCACCCAGGGTGTTGGTGCTGCGTAAAGTTGCGCAAGCATGCGCTCTGACCCTGCCAGCTCGACGGACGCCAGTGATGCCAGGTGGCTCCTTCGACCTCCTTCAAGCGAACATGTGTGAACGCGAGACATCGCCTCGACCTCTGCGCGTGTGGCGACTCGGGGTCTAGGGGGCGCAGCAGATGGCCCTGACGAAGGCAGTGGTGACCCCACCGGCGACTCATAGTCGTCAAGGATGTGCTCAGACCGAATCCCAGAGGCAGCAAACCTCTCCTCCCTCGTGCTCGGGGGTGGGCACCCCAGCCATTTGCACTCCGTCTCATGCCCAAAGATCTCCGATTGTAAACATACCACTGGGTCCAACCTCCTGGGCTGGTGAGGACGCTTGGGTGTTGTCATGTCGACCAGCGGAAGAACCACCTGAGCATCCATGCCCAAAACCTTCGGTGCATGCGACACGGCCACGCAACTTCCCAACTTGATGTCAATCATCAGGGAGTTCTTCAACGGCCCAGTGCCTATCAACAGGTCCCAGGAGTTCTCGGCCTCGAAGGTCACGAAGGCGTACAACCGGTGAAGCGTCATGTGCGGCGTGCCCGCAGCCAAAATGACGTCCACGTAGCAATAATGGGTGAACTTCGTGGGACTGTTGTCACATCTGGTGACCTTGGCGCCGGTGGTGGCTTCATAAATTGTGAGACCCAGCCGCCTCACAACAGAGATCGAGATGATGTTACAGTTGGCGCCGGTGTCCATGAGGATCGCCCGGTATAGCATAAGCTCACCACCAGATGACACCAGCGCCAGCCCCTCATACAGAGTAGCATTCCGCAACTTGCAGATGGGCTGCACCTGAGCCATCAATAGCACCTGCTCGTCGGTCAGATGCTGCGTCATCTTTGCCCTCAGTGCGTCGTAGGCGGAGGTCTTGATGGTGCCAGCTCGCACATGTCCATGGTCACTGAAGTCAACCACCCCCAGATCGTCCACGTAGGCAGCAGCTGCACATCGAGCGGCGGCGCTGTCGACCACACCGTTGGGCATCTCGTCCAATGGCACCTCCTCGGTTGCACAATGTCCTGAACCGTCTGCTTCCCTTCTTACTCCTTGCGTCGCTGTGGCGTGCGTGTCTTCCAACTCATGCTCATTGACCTCGGTGGGCTGTTCGGTTGCATCATTCGGATCCTTGCCCATGAGCTCCTCCAGCGCCAAAAGGTTCTCGATGTCCTTCGGGAGGTCGATGGCGTTCTGGGATATCAGGATGGCAGCAATCTGCGAGCAGGCGCGCACGGAGCTGCGAAGATTGGATGCCAACAGGTGGACCTTCCTGCTGAGTACGTCGGGAGGAACAGCTCTAGGCACCTGAGCGGCCCTGTCGAACTCCTCCGGCGTCTTGACCTGGAAGCCCCGCATCTGCTGAGTGCTGCCCAAGGCGACAGCGGCGCTGGCCTGGAGACTCGGTGCGTGATCGATGCCAACACCATGACCACCTTCCAGCCCAACCCCAGCAGGGCAGTCCTGCTCATCCTCCTCGTATTCAGCCTGTTGGGTGAAGTGGGAGTCGTACTCAGTCTCCACATCGCTGACCTCTGATCGGGCCTGTGCATCGGCGATCTTGTCATCCTTTGGAGGTGACCCTGCCTGGAGACCTGACAATTCTGCGGCGAGTTTCTCCTTAACCTCGGCACTGGCAGCCACTTGCTGCTGCTGCTGCTGCTGCTGTGGCTGCTTCTGCTTGGCCTCAGGGAGCTTAAGCCACTCCTTGGTGGTGATCCCCATCTTGTGCTTATCAAAGCGGTGTGCGATGTTGTAGGCGCGCATCTGGGCATTCTTGACCTCGTCCGGCCACTTGGAGTTCTGCCTGTCCTTATGGAAGTTGGGCGGCACCCGGGCATCACGACACCCCGTGTAGCAGCGCTCTGGAGAGTGGGGCAGGCGCGTGAAGCACCAGTCACACTGGAACTTCTTCGAAGCATCAGGTGGTGGCACCTTGCTGTAAGAAGGTTTCTGACGCTCGGCATTGTTCGCTTCCCTCGCAGGTTTCTTGGCGTCGTCGCCACCATGCTGTGCTTGCTCCTTCTTCTTGGGGTCCCTGCGTCTGTCCCCAGTCTTGGAGGCAGAACCCGAGCGCCTCATGGCTGACACCAGTGCAGCCAGGTCAAGCCCCATCTGCCTGGCCTCAAAGCAGGAGTACACGCAGTTGAGCCTGCGAACCAGCTCCTGCTGCAGTGTGAGGGCCCAAGCCTCTGCATCGTTCTTGAGCTTGTCCTGCACCTCCACGCACATGGCACCCATGACAGTCGGTAAATGACCATCTAGGAATCGGTTCTTCATGCCAAAAACGATTGTTTGTTCGCGCGAAAAATTGAACCGGACAGTGCGGCGGTCTCCGCACGCGGAGCGGTCCGACGTGGCAAGTGGAGGCGGCGGGCATCCAAATATTTGTTTTTAAGTGTTTCAAAAAACATTTTCTGGTCTGGACGTTCGCTCACGACCTAGCAGCACCCTGTAAGAACGCGTATAAGGTGGACTAACGCGCAGGTATGAGCTATTTGCGTACTGCCCAGCTGTGTGAAACTAGGAGAAATCTAAGAATTGGAAACATAGAGTGGTGAAATGTTTTGCTGAGATTGTAGGTTACCCCTTTTTAAAAACTTTTGGTGTTAACGAATGTTAAGTTCGGGCTTGAGTTAATAGGAGTTTGACGCGTTCGCTGCTGACACGAGGGCCACCGCTTAAGTCCTAAAATTCCGCCCGCAGGCTGGAACTGCTGCGGTGCACTCTGTGCTGCATCGCATGTGCTCACACTTGGTCACAGCCTTTTTTTGCCTCACAGGAAGGTTTTTATCTTTTTACTTAAAGGGAGCAGCGCGTCCAGAGAGTAATTCTCTGGCGGGACTTGTGCGTCCTCGGGTCTAATCGCCCCTGCTCCCCCCTCTAACTCTGGCGTGCTTTGTTGTGTGCAGATCCGCTTGCAGAGTTTAAAAAAACTCCCGAAAAGGTATACCAAAGGTATATTTTTTCGCGGACTGTTTCGAACTGAAGAGCAGCCTTTTTTTTTTTCAGTTAACGAAAACTGTCATTATTCGTTTTGCGGAGGTCAGAATTGTTGAGCGCGGCAGCGCCGAGAAAATAGTAATGAGACTGCAGCAGGCTCAGTGCAGCCTGCAAGCCTCATCTCTTTACCTTAGTTTAGTTTGCCTAAGGCACAGGCCTACTTGCGGGTGCATATCTTGGCACCATACTCCTGCTGGGATGAGTGGTATTTTTGGGGCTGCAGTCTGAGTATTGGGCGAACGCCACTCAGCTTGGGTTTAATTCCCAACAGTCCCGGGAGGGGGGGGGTGGGGATACAAGTGCCGCTGCTGAAGAGGAAACTATTCCCCTTTTGCGGAAGGATTTGCGACCGTCTAGTATTACATAATAGAAGGGAACACACCATCCCGTTTGCTGCACTTTTGATAGGGAAACAAGATACAACCCTGACTGCGATTCAACACGCAGTGAGGGAACGATGCGCTTGGAACGGTGTGCCAAAACAGAGTGATATTTTTCGGGACTGTAGTCTGAGTATTGGGGCTCACCCCGCTCAGCTTGGGTTTAATTCCCAACAGTTCCTGGGGGGTGGGGGGGTAGCCAGAACCGACGGCGACCGTACGCGCCGTCGATTCCACAGCCAACAGCACCGAGATGCCCCGTTGAAGCACTTATTAAATAGATAGATAGTCACGCACATAGCCTGTGTATTTTGTGTGGCGTTCCCTTTGTGTTTGAGGGAGGCACTATCAAGTGCATAGGAAAGGTCCGAGCATCCGTTGCATGGGTTGCTGCTGTTCACTGTATGCCTGAAAACGGTTGGGATCATCGGCATCCAGTTGTGTGAGGCTGCCGTATGTTTGAGAGCTCAAAAAGCATAGAAACTAGTTGTATTATATGCACTCTTGTTGTAGAACTAGGCTTGGATAGGTTACCTTGTTGGTATTATTATTATCATTTTCATTCTTAGCGCGTTTTCACGAATAACGTATCTTGTGAACCAATTTGAGGTTTCAACACTCCTAAGACTATTTGTCATACCTACAACTTTTGTATGTACATATATAATAACATTAGCACTCACATAGCACCAATTTTCACGCTTCCAACAAGTGCAGATTGCCAACACGCTCAAACCCTAAGTCATACGTCCTACACCCCCCTCACTTTTCCATTTGCTGCACAACAAATGCATTCGAATGAGCCAAAATGGACGTCACCATCGTTTTTGGCAACATCGAAATAGGTAATATTGCTATTAGTATTGTTGGCATACATTGGATAATTCTCCAAATAAAACCCAAACCCCTAGATGGTCATTTCGACCCCCCCCTGGGTGCCATGTGCGATCACCTCCAGGTCCTCCCAAGTGACCCTGTTGGGAGCAGGATGGCTGACACGCAGCTGCTCGGACACGCGATCTCGGTATTCTTTGATGCGCAGGCCCTTAATGCATTCCTCGATGTTCTGCCTGACGACGGAGTCCTCCACCCTCCTGCCGGTGTTGAGAGCTGCCTCCCTGCGACGACAGCTCTTCACGTAGGCGAGGCCGTCCTGCTCGTTGGTCTGCGGCTTGGCGATCAAGAGATCCTCCTTCTCTTTGGTGCCCTTCATCAAGAATTTAGCTTCGAGCTCTGCAACGAAAGCCCTCAAGGCCCAAGAGTAGTGAGAATCTTCAGTGCCATCTGGCCCCGTGAGACCCTTCGTGGAGGTTCCCTCGCCTGCCCACTCATCAGACGCCTCGCCATCCTCATCACCCTCCTCGAACACCTTACAAACTGCCCAGGTTGACCCTGGCGCCAGCTCATGAAAAGGAGGCTGCGCACAACGCACAGATCCCTGGTAGGCATCTCTCATGGTAAGATCCTTCAGGACATGGCAAGCGTGTGAAGCCATGACGCCATCCTTCAGGTAGGCAGCGCACCACCAGTCATAAGCGACTGAGGTGGAATGATCATCCCCTGCTAGAAACGAGGGTATGCTATCCCACAATGATCTGAAGTCTGGTCTGGACCCAGCGAAGGCCTCCTTCTGCTGCTGACTGAGCGCATGGTAAGATGCTGACTTCATGTACCTACGCTTCTTGGCCTCAAAAGCCCGCTGGACTTTCGCTACCATGTCCACGAAACGCCTGATGAAGAGCGCTCTGTCCTCACTCTTACTACCAGTGTACTGGAGTCTGACGTCTTCCTTGTCAAGTGAGTGGCTCTCCTTGTCATAGTAATCCATCTCGTCTACGTCGTCAAACGCAAAGAGAAACTGGTTTGCAGGCGCTGAGGCTGCTACTGCTGCTGCGAGCGCTGTTGCTGCTAGCGCTGTTGCTGCTAGCGCTGTTGCTGCTGATGATGGCGGTGCGGAGGGAGTGGTTTCTGAGCCCGACCCCTCTGCGCTCATATATTCCGTGTCAAGGTCCTGACTGGCCCGCTCTCGTGCCAGCCGTCGTGCCTCACGTTCTCTGGAATGGACAGAGGCAGCGCTTGGCTCTGCCTCGCCCTCCGTGGTGAAGTACTGTGTTGATGCTCAGCCAACGGGACCAAGGAAGAGTCCCCTCTCTCAGCGCAAAGCTCGTTCCCCAGTAGACTGGAGGCTTGACTCAGACTGGCTTAGGCCAGTGCACTGAGTGCCCCTGGATTCGCCTTGCTGAACAAGTGAAAGAACGAAACGCGTGTGGACAGCGAACGCCTAAAGGTCCAGCACTGTGCTTCAGCGCTCTGAATCAGCAGCAGATGCAGAATATTCGTGCGAGGAAAAGTTAAAGCTGGGCCAGTGTGCTGAGCACTTCTGGATTAGCTGGGCCAGAGTTCATCAAGAACACAATGACAGTGAGGGCAACTCCACAACACCAAGAATAGCACTGATATGCAGCGGTGTGAGCTAGGCCAGTGTGCTGAGCACCCCTGGATTCACAACACCACTGCTAATCAAGGGAACCATGGCTGGCATGTAAGCTCACTCCCCAGTCCAGTCCAGTAAACAAGTACCAGGTCGCTGGCAGAGTTGGAAGCTAAGCCAGTGTGCTGAGCACCCTGGATTCGCAGCACTACTGCTGATTCAGGGACTGCTTCTTGGTCATGCCTGGCTGCCGGGGCTGTACCTCAACTCTGCAGCCATCAGCCATGCAGCCATGGGGCACCTCGCCGAGCTGCAAGGGCAGCGCCTTGGCCATGCAACCTTCAGCCATGCAGCCATGGGACACCTCGCCGGTTTGCAGGGGCTGCTTCTTGGCCATGCCTGGCTGCCGGGGCTGCACCTCAACTCTGCAACCATCAGCCATGCTGCCATGGGGCACCTCGCCGGGTTGTGGGGACTGCGTCTTGGCCATGCAGCCTTCAGCCATGCATCCATGGGACACCTCGCCGGTCTGCAGGGGCTGCTTCTTGGCCATGCCTGGCTGCCGGGGCTGAGCCTCAGATGTACAGCCTCTAGACATAGGCATTGTGCCAGTCTGCGGACGCTGATCCTCGGGCGGCCAGCCGATGGGTGCGTAAGGCTGCTGAGGAAGCGCCTGCGTCGGCAGAGGGGGCAGCGCCTGCCTCGGCAGCGAAGGCAGCGCATGCGTGGGCTGCTCATGGGGCAGCGCCGGTGTGGGCTGACGGGGCAGCACCTGCGTGGGCTGCTGGGTCAGCTCCGAAGTGGACTGATGTGGCAGCACCGGCGTGGGCTGCTGGGGCAGCTCGCTGCCGTGGACAGCTGCAGCTCCGCGCCGCCGCTGGGGCAGCTCACTACCGTGGGCAGCTGCAGCTCCGCGCCGCTGCTGGGGCAGCTGAATGCCGGTGACAGCTGCAGCTCCGCGCCGCTGCTGGGGCGGCTCAATGCCGGTGGCGGCTGCAGCTCCGTGCCGCTGCTGGGGCAATTCGCTGCCGTGGTCAGCTGCAGCTCCGCGCTGCCACTGGGGCAGCTCGCTGCCGTGGGCGGCCACATCTCCACACGGCTGCTTGGACAGCTGAATGCCGGTGGCAGCTGCAGCTCCGTGCCGCTGCTGGGGCAGCTCGCTGCCGCGGACAGCTGCAGCTCCGTGCTGCTGCTGGGGCAGCTCCAGTGATGGCTGCTGTGGCAGCACGGGCATTGGCTGCTGGGGCAGCTCGCTGCCGTGGACGGCTGCAGTTCCGCGTTGCTGCTGGGGCCGCTCACTACCGTGGTCAGCTGCAGCTCCGCGCCGCCGCTGGGATAGCTTGCTGCCGGTGGCAGCTGCAGCTCCGCGCCGCTGCTGGGGCGGCTCAATGCCGGTGGCGGCTGCAGCTCCGGGCTGCTGCTGAGGCAGCTCGCTGTCGTGGGCGGCCTCAGTTCCGCGCTGCTGCTGGGCCAGCTCGCTGCCGTGGTCAGCTGCAGGTCCGCACCGCCGCTGGGGCAGCTTGCTGCCGGTGGCAGCTGCAGCTCCGCGCCGTTGTTGGGGCGGCGGCTTAATGCCGGTGGCAGCTGCAGCTCCGTGTTGCTGTTGGGGCGGTTCAATGCCGGTGGCAGCTGCAGCTCCGTGCTGCTGCTGGGGCAGCTCGCTGCCGTGGGCGGCCTCAGTTCCGCGCTGCTGCTGGGCCAGCTCGCTGCCGTGGTCAGCTGCAGCTCCGCGCCGCCGCCGGGGCAGCTCACTACCGTGGGCAGCTGCAGCTCCGTGCTGCTGTTGGGGCCGCTCACTACTGTGGGCAGCTGCAGCTCCGCGCCGCCGCTGGGGCAGTGCAGGTGCTAACTGCTGAGGCAGCGCCTGCGTCGGCAGCGGGGGCAGCGCCTGCATTGGCAGCGAAGGCAGCGCATGCGTGGGCTGCCCATGGAGCAGCTCCGGTGCGGGCCGACGGGGCAGCACCTGCGTGGGCCGCTGGGCCAGCTCCGAAGCGGGCCGCTGTGCCAGCACCGGCATGGGCTGCCCATGGAGCAGCTCCGGTGTGGGCTGACGGGGCAGCACCTGCGTGGGCCGCTGGGTCAGCTCCGAAGTGGGCCGCTGTGGCAGCACCGGCGTGGGCCGCTCATGGGGCAGCTCCGGTGTGGGCTGCTCGTGGGGCAGCGCCGGTGCTAGCTGCTGAGGCAGCGCCTGCGTCGGCTGCGTCGACCGCGGGAGCAGCGCCTGCCGGGGCCGCTCGTGGGGCAGCGGCTGCGTCGACCGCGGGAGCAGCTCCTGCCGGGGCCGCTCGTGGGGCAGCGCCGGTGCTAGCTGCTGAGGCAGCGCCTGCGTCGGCTGCGTCGACCGCGGGGGCAGCGGTTGCGTCGGCCTCGGGTCGCTTTGCACCATTCGGACATGCACACCATGCATGTTAGCAACAGCGGAAGGCCCTCCCAGAGGTAATGCTACGGACGCCGCCGCCGCGCAAGCGATGTTCTCATCAACGCGATCCCAGAACACATCATCGTCATCCTCCTCCTGTGAGTCCGGCGATTCCTCAAGAATCGCATCCACTGCAGCCCAGAAAGCATCGTCTTCCATAGCCGACAACTCGGATGAAGTTGCGGACAGTAGCACCCCTCTGGGTGGCGCCGCAATATCCGGAGCAGAAATACGTGATGCTGTTGGATCATCAGGCGGACAGCCGATGGATGCTGCGCAAGACTGCTGAGACAGCTCCGGAGTGGGCTGCTTGTGCGACAGCGCCGGCGTGGGCTGCTCGTGGGGCAGCACCGGTGTGGACTGACGGGGCAGCACCTGCGCTGGCTGCTGGGTCAGCTCCGAAGTGGGCTGCTGTAGCTCCGGCAGCAGCTCCGGCGTAGGCATCTCGTGCGGCAGCACCGGTGTGGGCTGCTCGTGGGGCAGCACCGGTGTGGGCTGACGGGGCAGCACCTGCGCTGGCTGCTGGGTCAGCTCCGAAGTGGGCTGCTTGTGCGACAGCGCCGGCGTGGGCTGCTCGTGGGGCAGCACCGGTGTGGGCTGACGGGGCAGCACCTGCGCTGGCTGCTGGGTCAGCTCCGAAGTGGGCTGATTGTGCGACAGCGCCGGCGTGGGCTGCTCGTGGGGCAGCACCGGTGTGGGCTGACGGGGCAGCACCTGCGCTGGCTGCTGGGTCAGCTCCGAAGTGGGCTGCTGTGGCAGCTCCGGTGATGGCTGGGGCTCTGTGCTGCTGCTGAGGCAGCTTGCTGCTGTGGGCTGCTGCAGCTGGGGCAGCACGGATGCTAGCTGCTGAGGCAGCGCCTGCGTCGGCAGCGGGGGCAGCGCTTGCATCGGCAGCGGGGTCAGCGCCAGCGTGGGCCGCTCGTAGGGCAGCTCCGGTGTGGGCTGCTCGTGGGGCAGCACTGGTGCTAGCTGCTGAGGCAGCGCCTGCGTCGGCTGCGTCGACCGCGGGAGCAGCGCCTGCCGGGGCCGCTCGTGGGGCAACGCCGGTGCTAGCTGCGTCGGCAGCGCCTGCGTCGGCAGCGTCGAACGCGGAGGCAGCGCCTGCCGGGGCCGCTCGTGGGGCAGCAGGGGCAGCGCTTGCGTCGGCTGTTGCAGGTCCGT
The DNA here is from genome assembly GCA_001247695.2 of Cymbomonas tetramitiformis. Classification (NCBI taxonomy): domain Eukaryota; kingdom Viridiplantae; phylum Chlorophyta; class Pyramimonadophyceae; order Pyramimonadales; family Pyramimonadaceae; genus Cymbomonas; species Cymbomonas tetramitiformis. The sequence goes on along the minus strand of LGRX02033706.1, from coordinate 30,196 downwards.
GCCGTTGAACTCGCTATTACCTGTTGCCCATTCCCCCCCCTTTTGCAGGCTGCTGAGTCAGCACTGACCTGTTGGGTTGCTGGGGCAGCAAGTCCGCGGGCAGCCTCAGCAGTACTCAACTTAGTCGCAGCAGCTATTGTTATCCGAGCCGGAACAGGCTGTTGCTTCTGACGCTCAGCTCGTTCGGCTTCTCGGATCTGAAGGTCACGATCTTGCTGCCGTAAGAGTTGAACCTGGAGTCGAAGGTCCTTGCACCTGCTGTGCTTCGCGCATGCGCACCCAACCAGGTCTACCGGTTCGCACGCCGTGCATGCGTACTCCACCAGCTCGTTGTTACCTTGCGCCACTCGTGCACACTCCGCCAGCTTGCAACAGCTGTCCGCCTGCTCCGGTATTGTGGCACATAGTGTGCACCCTGCCAGCTCACAACAGCTGTCTGCCCGCGCCGATACTGCTGCACGTAGTACGCTCCCCACCATCTCGCAGCAATTGCCCGCCTGCGCTGGTGCTGCCGCACATAGCGCGCTCCCTGCCCGCTCGCAGCAACTGCCGCCCACCTGCGCTGGTGCTGCCGCACATGGTGCGCGCCCCGCCCGCTCGCCGCAACTACCCGCCTGCGCTAGTGCTGCCGCACATAGTGCACCTCCAGCCAGCTCGCAGCAATTGCCCGCCTGCGCTGGTGCTGCCGCACATAGCGCGCGCCCCGCCCGCTCGCCGCAACTACCCGCCTGCGCTAGTGCTGCCGCACATGGTGCGCGCCCCGCCCGCTCGCAGCAACTGCCCGCCTGCGCTAGAGCTGCCGCACGTAGTGCGCGTAGTTGGGCTACCGGGGCAGCCACTGCCGGGGCTGCGGCCGCACGTAGTGCGCGTTGGGCTGCCGGGGCAGCAGTCGCACATAGTGCGCGTTGGGCAGCCGGGGCAGCGGCCACACGTAGTGCGCGTTGCTGGTCAGCCAGGGCAGCGGTCGCATTGCGTGTGCACTGGGCTGCCAGGGCTGCGGCTGCGTTGCGTGTGTGTTGGGCTGCTGAGGCTGCGGCCGCACTGCGTGTGCATTGGGCTACCGGGGCAGCGGCCGCACGTAGTGCGTGCTGGGCTGCCGGGGCAGCAGCCGCACGTGGTACGCGTTGGGCTGCCGGGGCAGCGGCCGCACTGCGCGTGTGCTGGTCAGCCAGGGCAGCGGTCGCATTGCATGCGCCAAGGGCTGCGGGGTCAGCGGCCGCACTGTATGCGCCATGCGCTGTGAGGTCCGCACGAGATGCAGGAGCAGCGAGGTCTGTGCGAGCTACCGGGGCAGCGGCCGCATTGCATGCGCCATGTGCTACCGGGGCAGCGACCGCACTGCATGCGCCATGGGTTACCGGGGCAGCGGCTGCATATAGTGCGTGATGGGCTACCGGGGCAGCGGTTGCACTGCGTGTTGCCACACCTATCCCAATTCCAGAATCATCACAATAAGCCAATGCTGATGTATGCTTGACAGCCGACGACGTTCCAAGATTATCATCATCCAGTTGCTGCCGCCGGTGATATATCAACGCCGATACTGAAGGCGAAGTAGCATGCACGGCTGATGATGATTGTGTACACGTATATATAATACCGTCGGCTGATGATTCGACTTGGTCAATATCTGCAGTGGTATCATGACCAAGATGTGATGACGATATATGCCCGACAGGCGTATTGCTAATATCACATATAGGTAGATCGTGTGATGATAGTTTGGCACATTCAAATAATGCCAATAATTCGGTGCATGTCGGTGATAGTGGTGATGATTCGACTTGGTCAATATCCGTAGTGGAATCATGACCAAGATGTGATGACGATATATGCCCGATTTCATCACTGCCGACGATTAATTGCTGCTGCCCAAAATGAACGCGAGCCCGCCGCTGCCGCAACCGCTGAGACATTGCAAGAAGCCGTTTGGACTTTGCGATCAAGGATTGCAATCGCACCGAAAAGTCAGAAACACGAAGAGCATATGATGCTGATGCTGGTGCAGCAGCTGCGCAATATTCGGTTGTGCAATAACCATCTGCACCGTCGGTTATGTGATGATTACCATCAGTTGCACCATCTCTATGCAAGGCAACATCGCCATGGGCAAGCTCGCGCATTGATGACGATATTGTAATACATGCTGAAGACGGAGTTTGTAGTCCTGCGGCTGCTGAACATTCTGGATGAGAAGTTGGTGACGATTCTGCGAGTGTATGCACTTCGGATATAGCGCACACAGATGCGACTGAAGGAGACAAAATTCCGGGGACATCACCATGATCAGAAATGCAACCAACTGCGACGTTATCGGCTGAATCATCCGGGTCGGGATAACACAAAGCTGATGCTGAATCGTCAATATCCAAGGTGGTATCATGATACGGATGCAATGACGATATATACTGTGCAGCCGGCAACGATTCACCACGACACATTATATCTGAAACCGGAGGCGGATCTGGAGGTGGTGGATCAGCATGATTATCAGTGAATGCATCAACATGTCGATCATCACCGATCGCTTCTGGGGCAGCGGCCACACGTAGTGCGCGTTGCTGGTCAGCCAGGGCAGCGGTCGCATTGCGTGTGCACTGGGCTGCCAGGGCTGCGGCTGGGTCCGGGTTGTGAACTGGCAAGTCCGCAGGCTGTAACCCGTGTGTCTCTCTCAGCTGTCTGACCGAACGTACTCCTGCTTGCAGTTGCGACCCATGAGCCTCCAATGCAGTCGCTAAGCCTGGACTGACTAGGTCACCTGACGCTGGCATCGGTGCTGGAGGGTTACCGGGTGCTGGCAGCTGGGGAAACACATCAGCGTAGCTGAGCTGAGCAGCGCTCGTGTGAACCGCTGGAACGACACCCACATGGACTACCGGGGCAGCACTTGCCAAGGTTGCTGGAGCAGCGCTTGCGTGAGCGATTGAGGCGGCGCTCGCGTGAGCCGCTGGGGCAGCGCCTGCGTGGGCCGCTGGGACCGCGCCTGCGTGCGCAGTCGGGGTAGCGCCTGCGTGGGCTGCTGGGGCAACGCTTGCGTGAGCAGCTGGTGCGACGCTTGCGTGAGCCGCTGGGGCAGCGCCTGCGTGGACTGCTGGGGCAGCGCCTGCGTGGGCCGTTGGGGCAGCGCCTGCGTGGGCCGTTGGGGCAGCGCCTGCTCGGGCGGCTGAGGCAGCACCTGCGATGGCTCTACTGCGCTGAATCAGCAGCTCTGTGCGCTCCGATAACCTCCTGGTTCGTTCTGCGCGTCCCTCGCTGGCTGCTGCTGCTGCTGGCTGCTGCTGGACCCCCCCTGGCGTTGCTACCGCTACGCTGGCCCCTGTTGCTGGTGTCGCAGAATTTTGGCCAGGGCCTCCGGCGGCCCCTGTTGCCATGGGGACCCGATCCCCCATCGTCGGGCAAGACACCGCTGCGCTGGTCCCTGTCACTGATGTCGCAGAAAATTGGCCAGGGCCTCCGGCGGCCCTTGTTGCCATGGGGACCCGATCCCCCATCGTCGGGCAAGACACCGCATCGCTGGCCTCTGTTACTGACGTCGCAGAAAATTGGCCAGGGCCTCCGGCGGCCCCTGTTGCCATGGGGACCCAATCCCCCATCTTTGGGCAAGAAGTGGTAGGCGCAGGTCCCGAAGTCAATAACGCAGACAAAATCGCTGGGTCAGGAGCACCGCCCTGCGTAACGTCAGTAAAGAACACTGCAGGAGATACTGTGCAGGAACCAGCGCTGAGCTGTGAAGCCAGCGGCAAGGGTCCTACTGGCGTTGGTTCTCCTCCCCCCCCCTCAGGGCTGGTGGATCCTGCAGGATTGACAGGGCCCGGGTGCAAGGGTGCCTGTCCAGAAGCAGCAAGGAAGGCAGGTGTAGAGGAAGGCTGCACCGGTTCAGGTGTGAAGGCACCGAAGGGAACCGGTGACACGGGTCTCACTGCCACGGAAGCAACCGGCACCTGCGTTTGCCATAGCAATCTCGGCTGCAGTTGGTGTTGGTGCGGTTGCTGTTGCTGCCAAAGCAGTTGTCGTTGCAGTTCCAGTTGCTGCTGGTGCACGAATTGCTGAAACTCCAGCCGCTGTGACGTTTGCGGTTGCAATTGCGACTGGCTCACAAATTGCTGTTGTGGAAAAATCTGCTGTTGCGGCGTCTGCGGGTGCAATTGCGGCTGGCCCACAAATTGCTGCTGCGGTGTCATCATTAACCCGGCGTCGAAAGCAGCACCCGGAGGGTACGCAGCAAATTGTCCGCTGTAGTCGTACGGAAACGGCGGAAAGCCAGCTGTGTGTTGTACGGCAGACGGCGGGACCCCAAAGTGGGCGCCCAATTCCGACACTGCTGGCCCGAAAGACGTCACTGGTCGCGGAGATACGCTCGCACCAGTGACGGGCTGTTGTGCTCCGTAGTCATTCATCATCATTACGGTACGGCAGACGCGTTTTGGCGATAATTTCGGCTAAAATATGTTTAATTACCGGTACAAACCGCCGGCAAAAATAAATCCTGCGGAAAGGTTGTCCAGAAAAGAAGATTTCTTTCGTAACAAAACGCAGCTGCTGTCGATCACGCTCTCAGCCTTGCGCACGGAAACGGCAGCAAGGAGGAGGCGTCGGCAGTCGTTAATTTCCGTACGATTTCGCCACTAGGGGGCAAATTGCGCAGGAAGATCACCGCACGAGGGGAAGGGCACCAAAATACGGTGCTGAGCTTGTAGTTCAAGTACTGTCGTACGGTGTTTGTCGCGTCAAGAATTGTCAAGACTTGCCCAGCGAGAATTCGCCGATTTAAACTGAAATTCCACCGTTTGCGGAAAGGTCGCCGGAGAAATTCACACGCTGGTACGAGACAATTTCTGAAGGCGTGCAGTCGTCATCATTATGCGGGAACAAGTCGAGATAATTAACAGATACGTAGTGTTCTTATGAGAACAAGTCGTGCTTTGGTTGAGGCACGATTTCGTTTCAGGGCAAAATTCCAATCGCGCGAAGAATCCTGCGGAAAGGTCGCTCAGAGAAGGAAAGTTGGCCCAGCGGCAAACTGCACAGTCGTAATTATACGGCACAGGTCGGTACGATATGCAGATATAGTGTGTTCTCAGAGGAACAGGTCGTGCTTTGGTTGAGGCACGACACCTTCGCCCAAAGGCGGAAGATTCAGGCTAAAATTGTGTTTGTACAACGCGTTGTGGAACGCAGATACTAACGGAAGTCGTGAACCACGACCACGCTGATACCAGTTGTTCGGTTGTGAGGACTGAACCAGTCTCACAAGGGTGCAAGTAACACTTACAGGGAATATGGTACTAGGACCATAGGTTGATATCGGAATGCTTTGTATTCTGTCGGATATTTCTTTATACTTAGATGAACTTTCACTATTTGAAGTTACAAGACACCAGAGGTCAGTGCCAATGTGTAACTAATTCAAAAACCAGCATGAGAGCTTGTTCAGCTCTTTAAGTAGTAACATGTCGACTCGAATTCCCTCAGATCTCATCCGAATTCGACAGTCACAGTGCTCAGTCACTTCATGTTCACATATCCTATGACAGGTCTTGTCATTTGGCATTTGGGCTGCAGCTGCCAGTCATACAATGATCTCTGCTCTGAATTACTGAATGGTCATAGATCTGATGATGTGGCAAGAACTGGGGCTCTCCTGGTTTCCCTCCAGTTCTGTGTGGCTGTTTGAATATGAAATGGTTCCCACCATTTCTGGGATGGTTTCCACCAATTCTCTCAACCTTCAAAACTCACTTTCGGGTCAGGCATTTCTGTCAGTCATTTCTGTCAGACTCTCGTCATCTGGTCATATAAATGCCTGTCATTGGTGACTGTCATAGTACCCGTCACTCGTCATTCTGACACGCCGTCATTCTGTCTCGTGACTTACCCTAGCACAAGTCTGATCTGCTGTAGGTGCAGATATTCAAATGTCACATTTGAGTCAGTCACTTCTGTCGGTCACCTTTGTCAATTCTGCCAGTCACCTGTGTCATTCGGTCATGCTGGTGACTGTCATCATTTCCGGTTGGTGACTGTCATCGTTTCTGTCACTCGTCATTCTGACACGCCTGTCTCTCGTACTGACTCGTGATGTACCCTAGTACATCCGTGATGATGGCGGCCACTCCAACGCCCTCCATCAGAATGGGGTACAATGTGGCACCAACATTTTCGTACGTTTCAAGGATCAACGTCAGCATGGGACACCTGATTCAATCCAGATTCACGTATTAAACTGGGCATGAAGTTGGTGAGTGCTGCATGAAACTGGGAGACTACATGTCATGTAACTTACCTCCACCAATCGTTACTTTCGACGTAAGCACGATGGGATCTTGCACCGCGCCCGCCAGCTTGTGCTTCCTCAAACAGAAATGCAATTTCTTCTCAGCGTTCCCCACTTTACCCATGATCGGTGTCTTCCTTACGCCAGCATGGCCCTTCCCGTTGTCAGCTGTCGATTGGAGTAGGACACACGAAAAAGTTCTGCGCGTATTCGAGTATGGACGACCACCGTTCCGAAATGAAGGACATAAATTCCACAGACCATTAATGGACAGTCCCGCCGGGAATTTCCCGGGAAAACGGGAATTCCCGATGGAAATGTCATACTTACGAGTCGAACGGGAATTTTGCGTGTTCCCGTCACCATAAAGCGATACTTCCGGGAACTTTGAGGTGTTCCCGTCACCATAAAGCGAGACTTCCGGGAATTTTGAGGTGTTCCCGTCATCATTGAATTATTGATTTAAAATTCATTAAAACAAATATTAAATTCCCGTTGCTGAAACGAGAATTCTCATACTTAATAAGTTTGAAATACTTCACCGCAGCTTTCATTTCACACGGGGGTAAGGGGGAAAAACGAAAATCGTAGGGTTTAAGGTGTCCTGAGAATTATTATAATAATAATAATAATAATAACGAATAACATTTTTAACTGAAAGTTCCCGTCGGGAATTCCAGTTTTGCATATTCCATGTGTTCTATTTGAAGTTCCCGTTCCCGTTCCCGGTACCCCCGTGTGTGAAACGAATCCCCCAGCAAACAAGGGCCTGCGCGGCCTCAAAGCATCGTCAAGCAAAGCAAACATCAACCAGCAGAGCCAATCGTGTCGCAAGGTAAACGTAACTTCAAATTCATTTGTGCGTAAATACTCCCCTCGGTCCGCCCGGCGTGCCACGCTCCCATCGATTGCCACCCCCAATTCCAACTGTAATCTCCAAAAGCACACAAGGTCTTTTCAATCACAGCAACGTGAGAGGTACCTCTTTCGAGCCCTTTCTCTTCAATACTCAGCACCGCGTCGACTGCCTCGAAATAGCAGCGTAGAATACTGGCGAACAACCCTGAAGAAAACAGTAGGTTTCCGCATTAATGTGCTTTCTGGTAACAAAACGCAGGACTGCAAAGCAAACCTGAAGAAAACAGCAGGTTTCCACATTAACGTGAAAGCTGTATGGAAACGCAGGACTGCAAAGCAAAACCGAAGAAAACAGCAGGTTTCCGCATTAGTGTCAAAACTGCAGGAAAACGCAGGACTGCAAAGCAACCCAGGATAAACTATGATGTTTCCGCATTAATGTGAAAACTGTAGGAAATATCAAGATTGCAAAGCAAACCAGGAGAAATTAGCATGTTTCCGCATTAATGTGGAAAGTGAAGGGGAAAGCAAGAAAGAACTTACGACTTTTGCACGTGAGAGTACGACACGTTTTTTCATGTGCTCCGCATCCACAGCATCGGGGGCTCATCCCGTAGCTTGCCACGAAGAGCGTATTTTTTCTAAACGTCGTTACCGTCGTTCACGTCACCGCGCGGGTTATCGCCGAACTAGCACTCAGAAAGTTTCGCATCCTTCACGAACTCTTCGAAATGAGTGTCGAAGACCTCCTGGTAGTTGTGCCTAGGTGTGCACTCGGTGTCTAACGACTGCGCATATATTTTTGGGTAGGTCGGGGAGCCGTAGTCATTTTTCCGGGGCCGGTAGTCATGTTCAAAAGAAATTATAAAGGCCTTTTGGATCCTACGTGGGCAAAGGGCTTCCTATAAAAGCAATTGTATAGAATGACTACATTTCCCTAACTTTTATATGAAGCCCATTTCCAGATTCTGCTCCACTTGTTTTCAATCCGAGACGTCCGAGCGATAGTGTCTCAAAATAACTTGGAGACCCGCATGGCCTCGCTCGGTCAACTTCCTGGCTGGCAGGGTTCCCAACTGCGTGGAGATGTCCAACCTGTCCATGCTCTCCACGTACCGCCGAGGGCTGAAGTATGCGTCCAAGGTGATGCGGCGCCTCAGGGCCATCCACCTGGACGTCTCCAAGCCAGAGGAGTGGAGAAGGAAGGCTGCCTCCGACGACATCCCGGGCACCCACAACGCCCTGCTGAAGATACGGGAGATCGCTGAGGAGGTGGAGAATGACATAGATACGGAGACAGCTCAGAGGCGTACTGCAGACCGCCCCCCCGAACTGTCTCCTTTGCAAGCCCATCTCCCCGTCCCCCCTTCTTCAGGCGCACCCCCTCCTCAAACCGCCCAGCGCTCGCCATGCTGGAGAACGGGCCCACTCCGCTCCCACTTTGTGAAGAATCCCCCGATATGCGAGGGTGAAAAAGGCGAGTCGCAACAAACCGTGGTAAAAAAAATGTTTTTGGGAGCCAAGTTGCGATTTGCATGGGTTTGAATGCACCTGACATTATATATATCCTACCAGGATGCTTGTGACGGCATATTCCCGTGTTCATGATGATGTTGGCTAGCTATATTGATGATTCGTAACGACAAACCGTTAAATTCATGCCCCCATACCGTCGATTTAGCTTGGGTACATCCCTATGTACCCAGACCCTCTTGGGTACATCCCCATGTACCACCGGGTAGTGGACAAAGAAGGCTGAGCCAGAAAGCACCACAAGGCACAATTACCAGGAGGTTTTCGACAGGCACTTCGAGGAGTTGATCAAAGATGCAAAGCTTGAGGAGTGCTGGTTCGGCGATAATCCGCGTGGGGATGTGAACGACGGTACCGACGTGAAGAACAGTTACGCTCTTCACGGGAAGTTGCGAGACGAGCCACCCATGCTGTGGATGAAGCACACTGGAAAACACGTTTCTTACCAGCACGTTCCAAAGTCGTAAGTTCCAACTCTTTCCTTATTTCTTATTTCCTTCTTACTTTCCTTCCTTTTCTTACGGTTTTAACATTAATGAAGAAACTGTTTGTTTCCTTCGGTTTTCCTGTTGAATCTTGTTATTTCTCCCAGTTTTCACATTAATGAGGAAAGGTACTGTTTTCTTTACTTTCGCCTGTCATTTTGCATTTTGAAAGCAAAAAGCACATTAACTCCTATGCTGTTATGGCATTTGAACTTTCTACGACATGGTCGGCTAGCCCGTTGCTTGTTAAGGTGCATATGAAGACATACGTGTTCGTGCTTGCAACCAAGTTCTTCTTGGCATCGTTAGGCACATTTTGAGCTATCGTATGCCTTGATAGGGGGTGTCTAAGGGATCCAAATGGGCGTTTGTGGGGGGTAAATCGATCGATTTCAATATCGGATCCGCGTGAGATAACAGCATAGGAGTTAATCATGAAGTTGATGTTTTGTTTATGTTTTCCTGTTGAATCTTGTTATTTCTCGCAGTTTTAGCATTAATGAGGAAAGGTACTGTTTTCTTTACATTTGCCTGTCATTTCGCCTTTTGAAAGCAAAAAAGCACATTAATCATGAAGTTGATGTTTTGTTTCTGTTTTCCTGTTGATTCTTGTTATTTCTCGCAGTTTTAGCATTAATGAGGACCCTACCTCTGGATCTACCTCTGATGGTGTGGATGGGGACGATTGACGGATTTCATTTACTCCGAGGCGGTCATCGACTTTGACGCATGATCTAGGGTTTTGGACTTCATCGCCGGCACGGACTTCTCCAATTATTTTGCTCTGGCCGTTGAACCATTAGAGAACAAGTGAATTGGGTTTGTCTTTGCTGCAGCTTACGGCTTTAGATTTTGCATGTACAAACCGGGAGCCCTTGCGGGATATCCAACTACCAATCTTAGAGAGAGAGAGAGAGAGACAGAGAGAGAGAGAGAGAGAGAGAGAGAGAGAGAGATGTATTAGAATGGCACCGTGCAGTAATTGACTGGCTTTATGTACACTTCACATCTTGTTGTGGCCTAGTGCCCCCTCTGCTTAGTACCGGGGTGGTGTGCTGAGATCTGAGCGGTAGGTAGCCTTCCCGGAAGACCCGGAGTAGGCCCCTGTCAGACCCCTAGTATGTCCCAACCCGTGGGTGCCATGTGTAACAGCTGTCACATGCCGTTCGGGGTTTATGTTAGACTCGAGGGTCAAACCCCTTAGTCTATTCAGCTATCTTTAACTTCTCAATATATTATTCGACACCGAGCCAACCTGTTTTAAGCCCACTCAAATATCCTGTTTAGGGATATCTCACTAGTTTCTTTTCCCGTACATTGGGTTTATTTCGCGTACTTTGGGTTGTGATTTTACGTACTTATTTCGCGTACTTTGGGTTTAATTCGCGTGCTTTGAGTTTATTTCGCTTACTTTGGGTTCATCATTTTCGCGTACTTTGGATTTATTATTTTCGCGTACCATGGGGCTTCCCGTACTTTGGGGGTTTTCGCGTACTTTGGGTTGAATTTATTTCACGTGCTTATTTCGCGTACTTTGGGTTTATTTCGCGTACTTTGGGTTTATCATTTTCGCGCACTTTGGGTTTCTCCGCACTTGGGGTTTATTTCGCGACCAAATTTCCCTTTTTGTAGCGACAAAATGTCCCTTATAGTGACATTTTGTTTCATGGCGACAAATTGTCCCTCTGCGGGACTTTTTATCGTGGCGACAAATTTCCCCAATGTCGACAAAAAAGCCCCTGGCGACAAAAAAGCCCCCGCGTGGCGACAAATTTACCTCGTTACCGATCGATAGATCTGTGTTAGATACGTAGACAATGATCTGACGATTTATTTTTTGTCAAATAAGCAAAAGTGGCATGTGAGCCAAGTTTCCCCTCAATGGATGATGCATCGGTCTAATTGAATAACATCATTCCCTGAATTTAACTATGGTACCGTACCGCTATCCGTACCGCAGGATATAAATGAATGTGATCAAGTGCATTTCAATCAAATCGCGAGATGCTGCACAGAATTTCTTAGTACTGGTCGAATTGGCCGAATTTGCCAATTTGGCCCGCGACGCCCAGATGCCATTTCTTTCGTGCACTCAGAATGCTGTGCTCACCGGTGGCATCAAACCCCCACCCCCACCCCGAGCTGGCCTCACAAAGGTATGCTTTTCTATACGCGACGCGCGTCGTAAATTCTGGAGAGGTCCAATTTGCGTAAATTACTCGTAAATTACGTGGCGGCTCCAAATCGTCGGGAGATAACTTTGACAACACCGGCGACTACAACTTTGGACTCATCTTTGACTCCTTTGCCGTCTTCAATCCTCCGTATTTTGACACTGCAGTTCCTCCCAAAGGTGGTTAGAGAGTTACATCTTCCGGACCTTGCTGCCTGATATGTGTATTAGCCAGGCAGATGTTTAGGGTTCAAACAAAATTGCACCGTGGGAGTTCGACCGCTTTACAACTTAGCAGATATGCCTAGGCCAGTCCCGGCCCGGCCGATGAGCGCGGGCCTCTTGTGTGAATGTTTCCACCGCTTGAGATGGTGTGTTTACTCGTATTTTCGAGTTTCTGATTATGCTGACAGTATCAGCCGAGGTGGTGTGCGGGAAGTACCACGATCACCCGTGCTATTAATTCAGTAGTCAGCTGATGATCGTCAAACACGGCACATCCAGGAACCCTAAACCCTAACGGGTACTTAGAGTATTTCGTTTATCGTTTTGTCACTCTGGTTTGATTCCCAGTTTCATCACACTGTGTTTCACCTCGCAATGTGCTCTCCTCCCCCTAGGGGCAAAGCGCGAGCCTGTGGGGTTTTGTTAAAGTCGTAAAAACCTTTCCAACAGTACCCAATACCCGCATCGATTAATTGAAATATAGTCATTGTATTTGTGCACTCACCATCGATTGGGCGCGGCTTTAATGCATTTTACATTGGTTTGTCCTCTATAGTGGCCTTTGATACATCATGTTGCACTTGCATTAGCTTGTTCGGATTTCTGCGGTGAAGCGTTCCAAGTTATAGAGCGGGGAGGGCATATCGGTCCCAACACAAGGCTTCGCTGGCATGCCCGGTTGTCAGTCCTCAACCGCAATTGGTTTAATTTTTTCGCCCATTACAATGGCGTCGGGACGCAATGGTTTATCGCAACACTAGGTATGCTCTCAATTGTTTGTGCACCGAGCGTACATATCGCATCACTAATGTTCTTTAGATTGTGTTTTGTTATGGCATTTCGGACATTTTGCTGATTAATTGACTTTACATTGGTCTCACAAATCTCATGAACGCCTGTTCTACTTGATTCGTTCCAAAAATGATAATGCTACGGCCTACGGGTGTATGTGGCTAACACGGATGAGTGCATACAACATAGGCTGCAGTAATGCTCCATACTCGGTGCGGCGGTCAGTATGCGGCTCTTTCAAATTCATTTACATTGATATCACGTTCTCGGCTTGAAAGCTATTAGCATCAATACAAATTTTGCCTACAACTTGGGAGGAGTTTGCGGTCAAAGTATTGGTTCAAAGTGCTGTTCCCTCTCACAGCAAAGACATCAAGTTTGACATATCTAGGTTCCAGGCGCTCGTGCCAGTAGTCTCCATCCACCCGAAGAACCTCATCCTTGCTTGCATAGTACACGAAATAACCTGACCTGGACACCAAGTCTATCTCATTCTTAAGACTTGGTAACTTGAGCTGTTTTCTCCAGGCTTTATGCCTCTCCCATATCAGACACTCAACCTGCTGATCTTGAAGGGCACTGGCCAGCCCCTTTAGCACTCGTGCTTCATGACCCTCAACGTCGATCTTGATCACAGCTACTCGATCATTCTTGGCAAAGGTAAGGATCTCGTTGTCGAGTGTAGTAACCTCAACTTGTTCCTTGTTGACATAATTATGAGCATCATTGACGCTTGCGCTGGCATCTCCTGGCTTCCCAAAGCCTATCGTCATGCTACCCATTCGGTCTGACATGCCCTTTTGGAATATATGTATATGTGGTAAAGCAGCTTTTGCAACGGATTTCTTTATTTCTTCAACAGCTAATTTGTGTGTCCCTGGTACGGGCTCATACAGGTATAGTTCACATATTGACCCCGTCACCTGCGCTCCATGACACGGACTAAGTTACATTGCAAGTCAAAAACCAACTTGAGGCGTCACACACCAAGGTATGGCATGTTACAAAGATGGGTTTTCACAAGGGTTTTACACGACTCAGAGTGAGATACACGCTCAGACTGCAACGTCACATACCATGTGATGGCATACTACAAGGACTTTTACAAGAGTTTTGCACGAGTCACAGTGAGATGCTCGTTCGAAAGTGCTCAGCAAAGAGGCCCGTGAGCAAGATAGGCAAGCCCACCTTCCTTATGCGCTCAGTCTCTGCGGCAACGCGCTGCAACGCTTCCACAACAGCAATGGATATATGCCCATTGTTGGCACCCACATCAAAGATTGCACAGCCTCGGCTCTCATCGGCGTTCGTGACACTATCAAGATGAGAGTAAAATTCAGCCGACTGTGAGAAAGAGTTCCATGAAAAGTCTTTTGCGCCAGAACCTCTGTTTTTACCGGCGTATTTTGCAAAAAGTTCGATTTGGTCCCTGTCGCATAATGTCAAATTGTCTTGTCTTGAAAGCCGCTGGAGGTGGTCACCTTCCACTTCCGCATTCACCTTCGAAAGCTCTATCTCATCATTCTTTGCGATAAGGAATGGTGTTGCTCCTTCTATTATGGATGCAAGCGGCTGTCCGTTGACGGGTTCCTCGATTATTGCAGCTGCAGCTAGGGGAAAGTCGTGCCCTGAAAGCTGCTCTTCAAGTAGTGTTACCGTTGTGAATACTCGTTGCAGTATGACCTCTAGCTCAATGGGGAACACCGCACAGCCTGGTGTCAATAGCGATCCACCCTAAACCCTACATACCCTGTCCAGCCAACTTTCTCAGAAGGGGAATAGTCAAGGGTGGCCATGCCCACCTACATCTTTTTTCACCGTGGAATTGTATTTCCGCATGATGTCGGCACACCATTCAGTATGCCGCTACGAGCAAACATGGAAGTTAACAAACATATTGTGGCTTGAATCCTGTCGCGATATCATAGTGGTGATAAGGCCATATTGGTTTTTTGGGGTTTTTTGCGCAAACAAGTGCTCAGGCGAATACCTCAAAGCTATCGCGTCAAACCTTGTGTTCGCTCACTTGCACCAAAACGAATAATGTCGGTTTCACTTGGCGAAAGGCTTCAAAGTATTCGTGCAAGCCCATACCTGTTCGCGATATATATTGGTAGAGCTGGCTTACTAAGACGCCAACAGCAGCACATATTAGGCAGACAAGCCCCCGAAGAATCACACCCTGAGAAAAACGGTAAAAGACGGAGTGAAGAAAAAAAAATAGAAAAAACGAAATCTTAGTCGAAGTTGCGCGCAGTGGATCAAAGCGATTTTTACAGTCGGCGGTTCACGTAATTGGGCAGTTATCGACAAATATTGAAAACCGGGAGTGGTATCGGTGTGACCAAGCTCGGGAGGCGACTGCGCAACCTACGATGGTATCGCTGCGAGTCTCTTGAATGTTATGGGGCAATAATACACAAAATTGCTCGGGAAAACATGCAGAGGTGGATAAACACGCAGAGGAAATTCTCACTTGTGAGCAGAACGTCTCGTTCGACCTCAAGCGGCGCATATCGAGCACTCAAGCGCACCACTTTTTAAGTCACTTCACATTATCGGGGCTCTAGCTCGTGTTGAAGGGTGGATATCTATGGTCTGTTGGTAATGTGGTTGCCCACGCCAGTGCATAGCGATAAAATAGCCTCGAGCTCTATAGCCTATATAGCAATATAGAGACGCACTGAATTTTAAACCAGCAGACGATAGCTCATGCGTATGGCAGGCGATGGCCCATATCGATATGAGGGAAACGGAAAGATCGGGCATGACCGTAGGAATGTAAAACTATAGTATGACTATACAAAGCATTAGAATACTGCATTGGGGAAACGAAAAACGTGACATCATGAGGCATTTATAAACCTCCTTTATCCAAGTCCACGCCCGGATTCGAACCAGGGACCTATCGATCTGCAGTCGATTGCTCTACCACTGAGCTACATAGACATCGCCGCATCTGGGAATCGAACCCAGGTCTCCTGAGTGACAGTCAGGGATACTAACCACTATACTAATGCGACCTGCTGATGTTCATTCCTGCAGGAAATCAATTATATTAATTAAAATGATCGTATGGCGTATTGCGCCTAGACATGTTGGCGAGCCTTAGTACTAAGTACAGTACAAACGCTCATCTGAAATTTCGGCACACAATCGCCGGTTCGCCCCCCCCCCCAAACAATAATAATAATAATAATAATAATAATAATAATAAAACATTTACGCTAGCAAAGGGGACAAAGTCCGGAGAGTGCGGTATCCCTGCAAAGCAGGCTAGTGAAAACACCAGGGGCTACTCCCTCTGCTATAGCGCGCCCACAAAGGGGCTCAACCCACTTTTCAGCAGGGTGACATCTAGAGAAAAAGCTAAGTGCTAGGCAATAAAAAACTCTAGAAGATGGAGAAGCAGCCATGGCCGGGTGAGTGGAGGGGTGGCTGAATCTGAGCGGTGGGGAGGGAAGTCGAAGAATTAAGGGGGTTTTTGGAGACGTTGAGGAAGGTGGGCCGGGGTGGGCGGGGGAGAGGGGTGGCTGAGGGGAGGGGAGGGGGGGGACGGCCCCTCCCCTTGGGGAAACGAAACCATCTTATATTGCAAGACTTTTAAAAATTATTGCAGGCGGGTTTGAAGAAAGTCGTTTGACTGTTGCACGGCATCTGTTTCTGTCACGGTTTCACCGCTCGAGACGTCAACTGTATGCGGGTCAGTGTTTAAGGTGGCGGTGGTGTTTAACAGAAACACATCTCGCCTATTTTTGGTGTGTTGCCTACAAATTCTTGAAAGTTTTTTAAGGAATGGTTTAATCTTACCACGGGGAACACCTATCGTGTTGAGGACAGTACCAAAAGGAGGAGGAAGGTATCCCATGAGAGTAAGAACTTTGGGCCATTTCACGGTGCTTATGAAGGGCTTGGAATTTGCATTGGTGGATTGTCGTGTCGTGGTGACCACCATAATAAGGCTCAATATCACTCTGATGATACGGAGGGTCTTGAGTGGGCCATGGGCAAAGCGAAGAGGGAAGTGCCTTGTCGCTTTCGTTCAGAACTTCATTCCAAATATCAGGGCTGGCTCCTGTGTATTCTAGCCTCTTCTTCGTGACTCTGGACTTGGGAAGGACGTTAAGGAACCATCCGGCAATCTTTTTCTGTGTTGGCCTCCAATCAAAGGCTGGTTGAGTATCACTGGGTGCACTGTCTATAGCTATGATAACAACATCCGAAAAGTCATCCTTATAGCATCCGCCACCTGGAAGAACGTAGGGGTCATCACCCGTCCAATAGCCATGTGGGATAAATGGAATAGTGTTATGCGGGAATCTGAAACAAGTTTAAAGCCTTTATCGAACCATCTTTTTTGGTTTTTGGGAGACAGCGGAAGAATCCATGTTCCCGAAAATCCGGAGACGGTGTTGGCCGCTTTATGTCCCATTTCCAAGGTAGTCATAACCGCCGAAGATTTGCCCTTATCTTTCCCATCAAAGGGGGGATTTCCGTAAACGATTCTGCCAATGCCTGTTATCGGGTCCACGTAGGCATCCCAAGCGAGACCATCAAAGCCAATTTTCCCATGATGGCAGAAGGGCCTGAGGGCTTTTTTCATTCTTGTGGTGGGTATGCATCTTCTCGAGTGAATTCTAGGGTGGGCATTTAGTGGGTTGGAGAAAAGTTCACACCCGTTTTTGTCAAGGTTTTTGTCATCCACCAAAATATCTAAGAGGCTTCTTCTGATCGCGTAGCAGTTTTTAGGATCTCCCGACTCAAACTTACATGCATTGAGTGCTTCATGAATATCGTGTGCCCTATTCGAGTACTCCGCAAGTGAGCATGGGACTGCTTTGTTGGAAAGGCGGTGCCAGGCCAAAAGTTTCCAAAACTCTTTCTTTTGGACATATTGGAGTTCGGGATATTTAATTGTTCCCTTGACATGGTCCACTTCGGGTTTAGCGGTCACAGCAATGGTATTCTTTTTTGAACTTGATGGTCGGTACATGCTAGCTTCCGGGAGAGCGTGTAAGTATAATTCCTCATTCATTTCCTGTCTTAGGTCAGCAAGTGGAAAAAGTTTCGATGGCGGTGTTTTGATGTATGTGGTACCTTTTCCAGGGTTTAGTAGTTTGGGCTTTTCTAAGATTTCTTCAGCAATGATTTTCCTTAGTTCGCCATCTTGGGTTGTTCTAAGACTATGCAAACTATTATTATGTCCTGAGCATTCAAGTTGGATGTGTTCGAAGGTGCATTTTGTATTCTGTTGGCAGTAGGGGCAGTTTTCAGTTTCGATTTTCCCCTTTTAAATAAACGTGCTGGGAGAGGCTTGGAGACCCAGGAGTTCTCTGCTTCTAGAAGCGGTGAAAGCTTTAGGTGTTATTTTGGAAATGTCTTTAGTGGGGGTGGTGTTATCCCCCGCATGCAACACGAGCTCCGTTTGGGCGAGCGGTCCAGAATCGCGGAAAATGACAAATCTTGAGTATTGCACATACGAGCCAAATCGGTGGCGGTCATGATGGTCATGCGGATGACACAGTGTTAACAGCGAAAACTGAAAGTTATCTAACGGCGAGGGGTCACCGACGTAGGAGGGGGCACATCAACGGTAGAAGATAACTTCGGTTATCTACGTTAGCGGGAGCGGAGCATTTAGGGCTCGCCAACGGAGTTGGCGGCTCCACTCTTTGACCCCTGGTTTGTTGCCCGTGAGTTTTTGCCCTACAGGTATATATATTTTCTGAGTTACATTGAGCATTCGAGTTTCTTCGTCTTAGGTATCTCACGGGGAAGCTGAAATCCCCCCCCACTGTATGGGGGTCCAGCTTCTCCTAGTATCACCCCTTGCTGCGTGTGTCACTGGTCGTGTGTCACCGTCTGACACCGACTTGCTAGAAAGCTCACTGCCGTAATCTTTCTATCAGTTCTGCTATCACCGGTTTCCCCAGCACTGCTTTCTGTGTTCCTGCTGCAGTGAAAAAGCTATATATATTCACACAAATATATATATATATTTTCACCTGTTTCATTAGGTTCTCGGTCCCACTTCACGTGAGTGGTGATTCCGGTTGATTCAGCTCGCTTCGGTTATTCCGATTCTACACACCGTCAGTTTTTCCCGTCAACATCGCAGCGTAATTAAACTGCGAACCGTACAAGCGGCAATTTTATCCGTCTCCGTTCTCTTTGCCGCTTCCGTCATTCGTGGTTCACCTACCGACTGTGACTGGTATTCCGCGCACCGTTTCCGTCAGCTATTGTGCATCCTGGATTATTTTCTGCCAAGTATGTCACAACAGCGCCAGATCGGGCTCGCTGAGGCCCTCCGTTCAGCAAGGCGGGCTAGTGCCACGCCCTCACCGTCACCCGTGGACACCGGCGGTGCTACGCCGGGTCCGACACGCCCAAGGAGAATTGTGTCGACCGCTTCTTTGCGTTCACGTCCATCGTCACTGCGGCCATCGCCACTGCCGTCCGAATTCTTCAACGACCCGTCAGTCCTTACCTCCACCCCAGGGCATATTTCTTCCATTTTTTTTTACGGCCCGCACCTGGAAAATTTCCAGGCCCGCTTTCGGCCAGCCCGGCCCGGGCTACAAAAGCATACGGCCCGCCTTCGGCCGGCTTGGCCGGCCAAAACTAGTGTTTTTTCGTACGGCCCGCTTTCGGCCAGCGACCCACTCAAGCCCATTTCGAGGCTCATCGAATTCCGGTATCGCGGATCTGGAAAAATATTGATACCGCGTCTACTATCAAATGGTACGGTACCGCATGTGTCCACACATTAATCATCCAGTTAAATAAGTAGGTGTTTACATACGAGATGATAAATAACATATGATAGAAATTGGAATACATAGCAGCAAGATGTGCGATACTACAAATCACTTATACCACATGATATGTGTGCCACACTAAATAAAGAACAATAAATTGTATAAAAACACACATAAAGTATAATAAAACATAAATATGAAAGAAATGAAAACCATTTGAAGTCAAAATCTACTTAATAACGGAATCTACTCTTTTTGCTTAGGCTCCTTCTTTAAGATCACCCATTTGCCTTTGGTACCATATTCCTCGATTGCAAGATCGTGAAAATACAACAGACCATCATCGGAATAATACACAGCCTTCAAACATTTTTCGCGTCCGGTCTGGCTGATGTACCTAAATTTCCCGATGTACCATTTATCCGCGAATCGGTGAGCTATTTTGGCAGCTTTCTTCAACACCTTATGGGTCACATGCAAAGGCGCATCAGGTACCACCAACCACCCCTCTGGAGGGGTAAAATCCAGAAGACACCAAGAAAGCTCAAGATTATCATCCACATCAGCTGGTGCATCGACACGCTCCTCCTCCTCTGGCAGAGTACATGCTGAAGCGCCATCAACGACCATCCTTTCTATTTCACCATCATCTGCACCACTCAAAATGTCTATCGGAGCACGGTGCTTCTTGGTCAAATCCTTTCCTCGCCATGTGGTCTTCTTGCGACTGGCTGAGCTTGAGCGTGATGGAGTTCGAGCTTTCACCGCTTCCCATTTTTTGTAGGCTCTTAAGACCAATGCGTGTACTGCAGCCTTTTCCTTCAGTTCCGGCCCATTTATGGAGCACATCATCAAGGCAGAGAGAGTATCAGGAGACATGGAATTTCGAAGTGCCGTCTTAATGATGCCCATCTTGGAGAAGCCACGCTCGCAACATGCAGTGTTAAGTGGGAAAATATATCGCATAGAGATGAGAAGCCTGATGCTCGAGTATTCATCCTTCACAAGATATTGCGGCCAGAATTCTTCAAAAGTAGAGTCCCAAATCTGCCCTTCTGTCTTTTGAAAGATAGCTAGCTTTAAGCTTTCCCACTCCTGCATGGTTGCCTCCTTGTCCAAAATAAGGGCTGAAATGTCACAATCATCATGCTCATCCGAGAAAAAATCAATCAACATTGCCAATTTGGTCTCCCCATAATCATCCAAGTGCTCCGCCTTTCGAGGAAACTTGCTTGGGCTAAATATATCGAAGGCGCACATCAACTCATGAGAAGGAAACCGCTCACCAAGCTCTGAAAATAAACCAGTAGCATACAACTTAATGTGTGTGAATAGAACGTCCAGCTCTGTCACACTCTGCACCACTGAAAAGGTTCCCTTCGGGTGTGGAAAGTTAAAAGTTTGTGCACCTTCCTCAGCAGCGGCTTGTGCGCGTAAGAATACTTTCATTCAGCGTTGTTCCACTTGGCTTTGCCGGCCTAATATACAACACCTCCAAGCCAAGCCTGGTTGCGGATATCAAGTCAGTTGTCGTCTCATAGTCTATGAGGTCAGCTTGGAAACACTTGCTCAATAGGTTTAACTTGTGTAAAACGTCTCGGAAAAAACATAGTGTTCCCAGAAAAGTGACTGACGTTAACCTGCACATGTAGCACTCTTGCTACTTCGTTTCCCGCTTCTGCTTGCTCCTTAAACTGGGCCTCTAAGGCAGGCAACGTGGCATATACTGACTCAACAGAAAGACCTTTAGATAGCCACCGAGTCTCAACGTCTTTTACAACCTTGCCTGTCGTGTCAAAGCCTAAGTTTTTTTGTATCTTAGCAAACCTCGAGTTTCGTTTTGCTGACCGTGAGAAGTATGTAGAAATAGAGTGCAGGACAGTATCAAAGTTATCAAAGAACGGGACATCAGCTCCAGCATCACGAGAACAAAGAGATAGGCGGTGTGCCACACAGTGGAAGGATAACATGTAGGACATCATTTTGCGTAGACGAGCACCAACACCAGTTTCACGACCAGTCATAACCGAGGCAAGCTCTTGCCAGGAAACACTGGCAGATGTGCTTGGGTGAGCAGCAGTTGTCTCGGAAACCTCTAGGGAAACATTAAGAGATGTGCTGGGAAGAGCACTGCCCTCCTCGATAATTTATGTATCTGCTTCTGAAGCGGCGGCAGTGAGATCGAGTATGGTATTTTCGGTTTCGTGTTGAGTCTGAGTCTCATCATGGGAACCTAAATCAATAGCGAGCCGAACTTCATCGTGGCCAAGGCTAGTATCTGGGTTAAAACGGACACGCACTAACTGATAAAAAATACGTGGGCTGGTGGGAGCATCTGGCTGAGCGATGACTCCAGTATCGTTCGTTGTATCCATGAAACATTCCGTGCAAGCGCCTTGGCTGTTGATGGACTCGGGATCCCCCCCCCAAGAGAACGAAGCGCAAAGGGCCGATGCACTGAAATATAGAAAAGACAATGCGAGAACATATTTAAATCGCATTTTCGTTGGTCGAAATAATCTCATACAGCTCGCTGGCGGGGTCAATAAACTGAGTCTTGCTGAGTTAGGAGAATTCTTCTTGGAGTATTATGAGACGCAGTCCGCAAACGAAGCTCCCAGAATGAAAGTTGATGACACTGTCATGAACGTAGAATGTGACACTGCAACGAAAAATACGAAAGCTCTCGCTCGCTCGTGTAACTGCGTGGTGTCACCCGACCGCACCGTCATCAACTTATCATCCGTGCGAACTCTACTAAAGCGTCCGATGTAAAATATCTTACGGCCCGGTTTCGGCCAGGGAGGCCCGGCGCATCTGAGGGTGATTGGGGGTGACAATTGGAGCTCGGCCCGCTTTCGGCCAGATCGGGCGGCCACATTTCCCCCATGAATCGCTCGTGAGGGCCTGCGGCCCGCAGCCCGATCAAATCCCGGCCCGCTTACGGCCCGGCGTGACACCCTAGTACGGCCCCGGGCCGGCCCGCCACGGTAAGAAATATGCCCTGCTCCACCCCGGTGGAGGAGGGTAGGGAAGAGGAGTATCTGGAGCAGCTTTCTTACGCCTTCACGTACTCCGCCGACATCATCGCGGTTTTGCGACCTGGGGGCTATAACCCTAAACATGGCTACACCCTCGACACCGAGACTGCCGACACCGACTTCAACGCCCTGATTGCGGCATTTCGACATGTTTTGTTCCCCGTGTCCTTCCCCGAGTTCTCCAAACTACTCGACCTTGAGCACGACTACGACTTTTACCACGTGGTGCTCAACGAGATCATTTTCACCGTCCTCCCCATCGTTCTTCGCGGTACTGCTTTGGCCCTCTACACAGAGGCGGCTCGTTCCCACCCTGGGGACGGCCGTTACATCCTGCAGCGCCTACGCTACGAGGTCGAGGGGGTCCCCGATTCCG
The DNA here is from genome assembly GCA_001247695.2 of Cymbomonas tetramitiformis. Classification (NCBI taxonomy): domain Eukaryota; kingdom Viridiplantae; phylum Chlorophyta; class Pyramimonadophyceae; order Pyramimonadales; family Pyramimonadaceae; genus Cymbomonas; species Cymbomonas tetramitiformis. The sequence continues at coordinate 7,678 of LGRX02033706.1, read as the reverse complement.
ACTCCGACCGTTTTTGGGTTAAGATGCGCTCGACCATCATCAACGAGCCCGACGACCCATCGCCGCAGCTTACGGCTATCCGTACTCTTGGTGACAAGCACGCCAGGATCAACCCCGACTACAGCGAGGCCAAGCGGGTGAAGGACCTCTGGCACATCCTCACCAACTCGGCCAAGCAATCTCCGTACGTCACCCCCCTGTACGTCAACGTCATCCGCGATTTACGGGGTGGTACGCCTTTCTCTTTCTCCATGCTATGCCTGCGGGTTCGCACGGTGTGGTGTGCTAGGAGGCAAGCACAAGAGCAAGAAAAACGGCTAAGTACAAAACGCAAGAGTACTCAGTACGGAGTACAGTAGGACCGATCAGAATGATGTTGATGTGAGGTGCCTAGCCTGTTGTACGGAGTACTCAGTACAGTTGAGTTATGGAAAGAGTTCCTGAATGTACAAGAACTCTAAGTGTAACCCGTTTCGGGGATGAGAACTGAACTGAGAATTGTAACATAAAAGTAAAGAGCCGTAACTGCTGTATATTGTGTATTGAAAGCATGCACTGAAAGCAAAAGCATTACTAGAAGGATTTGCGAAACCGAAGTCCGATAGTAGACCAACCGAAATCATACCTCGTGCGGTCGTTTAATAAGTGTAGATAATATAAGTCCGAAACCGTAAGGAAGAGAAGAAACAAGAGTGTAGACTCCTACAAAATGGTAATTAGTCCGTTTTTTCTACGCTGCTTCCCTGATCTTCTGCGCAATTCTGATTGAACGCACCCCTTGCCTTGCGAGTTTAGCTAGCCTAGCCCCTTTCTGCGAAATCGAGAATGTCTGTGCTTGTGCTTGCGCTCCGCGGCGGTGGTTGCGTTTGATGGTTCCAGGTCCCCTTGGAGCCGCGTCCGTGTGAAGGAATTCAGCTCGGCGAAAATCTTTTGGGGTGCGCGCGTTGCCCTTTTCTTAGCACGCATACGCACTCACGGCCTTAAGCCGTAATTTAGCACTCGCAGGTACCGCAAATCCAAATCGCTCCAGTTTTCCGGCAATTCCGACCCTCTATGGGAGACCACAAACCCCTCCAGTGGCTCTTCGCCCCAGCTAGGGAGCTCAGCCGACGTCAGGCTCGCTGGTACGAGGACTTGGTAGAGGTAGGAGTCCATCAGATGGAGCACGTGCCAGGGCGCTGTTTGGTAGTACCGGATGCGCAGTCCCGGCGACCAGACTATCAGGAAATGTCAGCCAGAGAGGGTTTGAAGGAAAAAGGTATTGTGGATCGCGCCACGGATGGGCCCAGAGACTCCGAGCCGAAAGGCAAGGGGTCCGAAGAGGACGAGGACCCTACCTCTGTCCTCGGGACAGTGGATCGCGCCACAGATGGACCCAAGTACTCTGAGCCGAAAGGCAAGAGATTCGAAGAGGACGAGGATCCTACATCTGTCTTAGGCGCCACCTTCGAGTATAGTGATTCCGAGGACGAGTCCTTCCCTCCCACCAGTCCGGCACCGGTCATTGGTGAGCTCGCCCATCTGAATGGGCTCACGTGGGTAGAGACGCCGGCCCTCTGGCTGGACGCAGCTGCCACCCTAGCAGTAGGCGAGAAGTCCTTAAGGGATGCCGAATCGCTAGCAGTCATGACCAGAGCAGACCGAGCTAGGGAACAGGCCGCAGCAGAAGTCCAGAGTCACCCGGAGAGCAAGAGGAGCACCGGGGACCGACGAGTTCCCCCATCCTGAGACCCAGAGTCATCCGAAGGCAGCCGGAGAGGTACCTGAGCCCGTTAAGCCCCCAGAAGGTAGCTCCCACTACGACCAGGTCGTAGATCGCCAGGACTGGAAGCTGATCAGGGAGCGCTTTGAGGAGATAGCGGCCCAGTACGGGATGTTTGACGTTGACGCGTGTTGCGACTCCATGGGCGTTAACCGGCAGGTTGACACCTATTGGACCGACTGCTTGAAGGAAACGTGGCGCGGGAAACACGTTTGGTGTAACCCCCCTTACACGAAGGATTCGGACTTGATAGAAAGAATTCTTCGGCATTTTCTTGCTGAGTGGCGCGCCGATCCGGAAAACACCTCGGCGATGTTCCTTCTGCCAGACTATGACGCTCCCTGGAGGCGGTTGATTCACCCCAAATATGGGCTTCATCCGGTCAAGGTCTTTGACATGAAGGACGAAAAAGGTCGTCCCAACCACCTCTTCGAGTCTCCTGATGGAGGTCGGCCCCCGCTGCGCTGGCCGGTCCTTCTGGTTTGGGCCCCAGCAGCCAGCAGGGCAAAGCCCCGAGCGCCACCTGCGCGAAAGGACAGTGAGGCGGAACCCGACGAGCCTTTAGTCACTACAGGGGTTGCAGCGAAGGCCAGGGCAGCGTCAGGACCACTGAAGGCTGATGAGTTCGTCCGCGCCTTGCAAGCGGAATACGAACGCAGCCCGTACCTCAGTTCGTTGAGGGAAGAACTGATCGCAGCCCCACATCAGAGGACAGACACATTTCGCATGGTAGACGACATGATTTGGCGAGTGGCAGAAGAAGGGCGGTATCAGCTAGTGCTAGCTCAGGATTCCCCCTCAGAGAGCTGGTGATGCGCGAAGCACACGAGTCCCCGGCAGCAGGGCACACAGGAAGGGATAAGACACTGGACAGGGTATCCCGTCGTTTTTGGTGGCCACGCATGAGCAAGGATGTCACCGACTGGTGCAAATCCTGCGTCGTGTGCCAGCAGACCCGGCCGCGCAACGGGTATCCAGACGGTCAGCTTAACCCCCTGCAAGTCCCAGTAAGACTGTGGCAAGTGGTTAGTATCGACTTCGTCACTGGGCTGCCTCGCACAGAGCGAGGGTACGACGCGTTTGCTACCTTCACGGACAAGCTGTCCAAGATGGTGCACGTAGTCCCCATGCTTTACGCTGACAGCTCGGCTGCACAGATCGCGCGCATGTATTTCGACCAAGTGTGGCGTTTGCACGGCGCTCCCATGAAGATCGTCTGTGATCGGGACTCCCGCTTCAGAGATGAGATGCATCTCGAGCTACATCGGTTGATGGGAGTCCAGATTGCCTCTACCACGCCGTACCACCCACAAGGTGATGGGCAGGCAGAGCACACAAACCACACGGTCGAGCGTATGTTACGCGTGTATGTCGACGCCAACCAGCACGATTGGGACTTGTGGTGTACCCCGGTCGAGTACGCCATCAATGACTCTCGTTCCGCCGTCACGGGCTTCACCCCTTTTGAACTGACGTACGGTCACGCTCCGGCCTCTCAGCTAGACTTCTTCGTGGAGGCAGCACTTGCATCACGGAGAGGCCGAGCTAAGGGGGGGAGGGGCGCAGCAGTGAAAAAGGGTACAGCCCACGAGACAGCCCGCCAATTTGTTCGCCAGTTGCAGCTCGCTAGGGAGAAGCTGCTCTTAGCTCAGCAGCAGCAGATCGCCCAGTACGACGCGCGTCACAAGTCCAGGAGTTACGCAGTAGGTGATGAGGTTTGGGTAGACGCCACGTACCTCACCCAGCCGGGCGACCGCGGGTTGCACAAGAAATTGCTTAAGAAGCGCCTCGGGCCCCTTCGGGTGCTGGAAGTCTTTCACAGCGACAGGCAGATGGCCCTTCCCGCGAGCGATAGAGGCGCACCGTCGGCCTATAGGTTGCAGACGCCTAAGCAGTGGAAAGTGTACGATGTGTTTACCGTGGACCGGCTTTCGCCGGTAGAGTCGAGTAGCCGCTTTGTCGAGAGAGCTGAGGAGATTCCCCCTCCTCCGTTGGACGTCAGTGGACTCAAGGAGACCCACGTCGAGAGGGTGGAGCGTTCGCGTACGCGCCAGCGTCAGGGTAGGAGGTGGACGGAGTACCTGGTCAAGTGGACAGGCATGCCCCGCAGTGAGAACGAGTGGAAGACCCGAGAGGATCTGGAGTGGGACGGAGCCGGTAGGCCCGGCGTTCCCAACCGGGCGTTGTTGGAGTTTGAGAGGATCGAGGCTAAGAGAGTGGAGCGAGAGAAGCTTAGGGTCCGTAAGAGGCGCGACGAGTCCGCAGGAGCAATATGGACCACGCTCTCGGAGGAGCTCAAGGTAGACGGCGCAATGCCATGGGTGCCAGGGGAGAGGTTTGATGAGGAAGTAGGAACTTTCGCGAGAGTATCTGCTCAGAGCACCCTGCCGCCAGTCAACGGAGCCGCAGCACTTGAGAAGGAGCCAGTCGGCCAGTCTAAAATTCTCGTATTGTTTTGTGGGACCGGGTCAGTCGAGAGGCAGTTTACTAAGCAATTTCCCAACAGCGAAGTAGTTGCCGTAGACATTCAGCCCAAGTGGGGCCCCACACATTGCGAGGATATCATGCGATGGGACTACCGACAGTTCAGACCAGGACACTTCGACGTAGTCTGGGCTAGCCCACCTTGTACAGAGTACAGCCAGGCGAAGACGGTAGGCATCCGAGATTTGCGCGCTGCGGACAGGCGAGTTCGTAGGACATTGGAGATCATCCGGTACTTGAGGCCCGAAGCATACTTCATTGAGAACCCGAAGGGAAGAGAGCCCCACGGTTTGCACACGCGTCGATGCATGAGCAATCTACCAGCTCCGCACCTCGTCACGTACTGTAAATACGGGACCGCATATATACAGAAGACCCACGCACATCTGGACCAACGTTCCGTTGCGCACACCCCTGCGAGTGTGCGATTCCGACACGCCTTGCGAATTCTTCCGGCAAAACGGTAGGCACGAGAAAGTAGCGCAGGGAGGGCGCGCGATGAGAGCCGGAGGTGTGTTTGCGAAGGGCATGGGAGCGCGAGAGAATTTGTATGGGATTCCGTCAGCACTGTTAAAACAGCTTTTCCACAACCTGACCTTACATGAAGAGGTGCATGCGTTCCTGTCTGAACTGCTTGTCAGGGAAGATCTAAGCGAGATGAGCGGTTTAGTCCAGTCAGCTGTTGTTGAGAGTGACCTGCCCGAGTTTGAACCGGAACCGATAGCGTTAGCGGGAGTACGAGCTGAAGTGACGATCATACATGAGGGCGGATGGGAATCTGACGCGAGTGGTCTTGGCGATTGAGAGCGTTGGGGAGCTTCGGGAAGAGCGGTGGCTCCAGCCTTGGCGAGACCAGGCGGCAGGTGAGAACCTGGGTAATCCATCCAAGAGAGCAGTGGCTCTAGCCTCGGCACAGCCAGGCAACAGGTGGAAATCTGTATAATCCATTTGAGCAGTGGCTCTAGCCTCGGTATGACCAGGCGGCAGGTGAGAACCTGGATAATCTATCCAACCGAGCAGTGGCTCTAGCCTCGGTGCGACCAGGCAACAGGTGGAAATCTGTATAATCCATTTCATGAGAGCATTGGCTCCGGACCTGGCACGACCGGGCAGCAGTCTCAGCGCGCGGCTTGTGTTTTTGTTTGATTAATGATTTTTTCGCGCTACTTTTCTTTAGCGATATTTCATATCGACCATGTTTTCGTGTGCATGCGTGGAACCCGGCGGGGGGGCGTTCCTGCGATGTTCTCACATGAGCCGCATCCCACCAGCAGCCCATCCTGCGATATATGGATGATTGGAGGCCGTCGGGCGTCTTTGCATCCCGCCTGACGGTTTGGGTTCAATTTCCAACAGGAATTCTTCCTTCCTGAGCAGCGCTCTGTTTTTTTGCAGGTTTATGCTGTGCCTTTTCTGAAGGCGCCAGCAACGGCCATAGTGTATAATTCATGCTGTGCCTTTTCTGAAGCCGCCAGCAACGTTCCTGGCGGCATCTTTCCCTCTGGCCCTACTAAGCTGAAGGGGTGCTTGGAGACCGGCGGGATTCTCCGACGGGTTGGGTTCGATTCCCAACGTCTTTACTAACCAGCGTTTCGTTTTTGCAGGTTTTGTTTTTTACGCCGAGCATCTTTTTATGCCGCCAGCAGAGTGCTGGCGGCATCCTGTGACTTCCAGCTCTGTTTAGGTTTCGCCGATTATTGATGTTCAGAATTTTAGATTTCCCACCCACTGTTCCGCTGCTGTTTTCAAAACGTCTATTTTGTACGTAGACGCCCACCCGAGGGTGAAATGCGGACAGCAGTTGGCTGTCGGTATTGGGTTCGATCCCCAACGTCCTGACTGATTCGCTGTTCGTGTGCTGCAGGAAACGTTTTGGTTCTGAAGATTTTGGAACGTGCGCTGTTCTCTAGTTTCCTAGTTTAGATTTTCATATCGCCCTCGGGTAGTTGAATCCTTGTATTAGAAACTAGCAGCCTAGTAGTAATAAGTAATTATGCTAATATTTTTTAAGAGAGTAATCGGTTTTTCTCTTAGTATCTTTATCCATCTGCAATGCTTGCTTGCTTGCTACTCATGTATGCCTCGTGCTATATGAATGTCCCCAAGTGATCGTATAATACACCTGTGTTTTATGTAATATTCGCGGTACTACTCGTTCAGTAATTTTGTTTTTGAAGTCATAATCGCGGTACTATTCGTTTGTGTTTCCCCTAGCTTAATTTCATTTAAGGTGGGCGCACTCTCGGCAGTGCCCGGCCGAGTGTGCGCCCAAAGCCATATTCAAAGCATCCCACCATAAGCATACGCACAAGGACACACCTTGTGCTCACTACAACATGTCGCACATACGCATAAGCATACATTGTATTTCCGTTGCAGCATCTCGCACGGCACGTCTCAGGTGATAGGGGCGGCAGCCTGACCGGTTCGCCACCGGTCAGCTCAGGTTGAATCCCTGACCGCCTCGAGGTGGGCGCACTCTCGACAGTGCCCGGCCGAGTGTGCGCCCAAAGCCATATTCAAAGCATCCCACCATAAGCAAACGCACAAGGACACACATTGTGCTCACTACAACATGTCGCACATACGCATAAGCATACATTGTATTTCCGTTGCAGCATCTCGCACGGCACGTCTCAGGTGATAGGGGCGGCAGCCTGACCGGTTCGCCACCGGTCAGCTCAGGTTGAATCCCTGACCGCCTCGAGGTGGGCGCACTCTCGGCAGTGCCCGGCCCCGGCCGAGTGTGCGCCCAAAGCCATATTCAAAGCATCCCACCATAAGCATACGCACAAGGACACGCCTTGTGCTCACTACAACATCTCGCACATATACGCATAAGCATACACTATATTTCCGTTGCAGCATCTCGCACGGCACGTCTCAGGTGATAGGGGCGGCAGCCTGACCGGTCTGCCACCGGTCAGCTCAGGTTGAATCCCTGACCGCCTCGAGGTGGGCGCACTCTCGGCAGTGCCCGGCCGAGTGTGCGCCCAAAGCCATATTCAAAGCATCCCACCATAAGCATACGCACAAGCGCACACATTGTGCTCACTACAGCATCTCGCGCATACGCATAAGCATACACTATATTTCCGTTGCAGCATCTTGCATAGTACGTAATTTTGCATACGATAATAATAGCCGTATACCATAATGCCACTTGCAAGTATCCATACATTAGGTTGTATATGAACGTGGAAATATGAACATGGAAATGCACTTGCATAGTGAATTGCTCTTTTCAAAAACATCTCCCGTGTGCATAACATGGCATCCTGATATTTGCAGTGATCAAATTGGCCCCGCGCGGCTACTCAAAAACCTAAAATATCAAAATATTGCATCGGTTTTGTTTCTACGAACCTTCTCCAATGTTCTCCAAAAATATTAAGTCATATAATATCATTTCCCGGAATCTTGCACTTTATA
>LGRX02033705.1:0-64721 GCA_001247695.2 Cymbomonas tetramitiformis | reverse complement strand
CCCCAGAGTGGACATGAACTATTCATCTGACGCCCCAGTATTACACCCAGAGTGGACATGAACTATTCATCGGAGGCCCAAGAGTGGACATGAACCATTCATCGGACTCTGGGGCGTCAGTGTTTGTTGGGCGTAAGGGGGGTGGGAGGAGGGCAGGGATTGCCTTGACGTGCTCGAAGGCGACGAGGCGGACCGGGGTCTTGCTCGGTTCCAGGAAGTTCCGCTTGAAGGACACAGTGTTGCGCGGATTCCACGGCTCGAGCACCACCTTCATCACCGTCGCTCCCTCCTCCATGATCTCCCGCTTGCGCCGCACTGCGCCTGTAGCGCCTCGGCCCTCCGCGCCGCTCCCTCGCGTCAGAGCAACAGCTGGAGCGCCGCGCCGCACTCCGCGCATGCGAGCTGCGGACGATGGAGGACCCAGGCGTCATAGGGCTGAAGCGAAGAGTGCGCTCACGACGTGAATACAACCCCAGCCCCCTGAGGGGTCAGCCCTGCGCACTGTGGGAGGTAGCAGCAAAAGGAGCGGAAACAGAGCTGCCAACTGACAACTTGCGGCCTAACACCAAGAACCTAGTCCTCGATCAGCAGTACTCGGCGCAGGCACCGCCACCCCTGGCATGACCACTTCCAGCGCAGAGCCTGGCCGCGTGCAGATCGTGGACCGAGGCCCGAGTGTTTGCGGATCCGAAGATGAGGTTGAATGTGAAGCTCCGTAACGATAGATTGAGATTGGGAGCGAGCGCGCTGCGCACCAAGAGGATCCCGCGCAATCTCCTGCTCGTTTTCCGCGGACGGGAGAGCGGGCGGACGCTCCTTGTGGGGGATGAGCAGCGTGGGCGGCTTGGAATGCAGCGCGCTGCTCCCTGCCTTCGTCGCCTTGGCCACCTTCTTGCCCTCGAGGCCCTGGAGCGAGTCCCAGGAGCTCTCCAGGTAGGCCTGCCCCCTCCACCCCTCCACCCCCCCAGCTCACGCTCTCCCCTTGTGAGGAGGGTGGGCAGGGGACCCTGAGTGGCAGCTGAGTCGAGAAACCCGCGATGACAAAACTCTGATGCGGGGTCTGGCTGCTGCGGTCTGAAGGCCTTCTAACGCAGCGCCCGCGTCGTCGCGATCCTCCGGCAACATTGGAGGCGGCGGGAGTGACATCAGCCCAGGACTTGCCCCGCCGCTGGCAAGCGCGTGCCTCCTGCTTTCTGCTCCACGCAGCGCCCTCCTTGCTCATCGCGCCTCCATGGCGAAAGGAGCCGCAGGAGAAGGAAGGGCGGGGGGTGAGAGGCAAGCACGGCACCTTGACGCGGGGCTTCCACGAGGGGCTCATGGAGGGGGACACGCTGAAGCGGGTGGGGTGCATGGTGACCCGAGGCTCCCCCTCGTTCCACTTCTCGGGCTCCTCGGCGCTCTCCTCTTGCTGACTGGCTGCCGACTTCGGCCTGAGCTCCGACAGCGCCCACTTTCTCAGGTCAGAGAACAAAAACCCCAACGTTGGAGCGGGGGTCGAGCTCCAGGTAGGGCGCCGCCGAGATGCCTCCTGCCATCTCCTCGCAGCGCCTGGCGGGCATGGAGTGGGCATGGAGTGGGCATGGAGCGGGTATGGAGCGGGTATGGGGCAGGCAGGGTCTTTAGTGCCAAGGGCCCATTGGGCGAGCACGGAGCGAGGAAGTTAGGAAGACACAACCGTGCGGCAGGAAGGATGTAGGCTGGGGAAGAGGCGCAGGATGGGAGGCGCCTTGCTGATGTGTAGCGAAATGGGGTAGAGAGGGGGGAGGGAAAGTACCGCTGCAGGTGGGTGGCGCTCTTGGGCCGTACTCGCTGTCGCTTCCCGCTCATCGGGCGAATCTCCGGGTGTGCTGCCGAGTTTGGCCGCGCAACATCCTCCGCCACCTCCCGGTGCCGGAACGCTGCGGAGGACGGCCGCAAGGCAGATGTTGGACGGGATACCCGAGGCGAATGCGAATCTGGGAACCGGGACCCTGCGGCGGCCGGGGCACTTCAGCGCGGCACATTGATTGGTTGATGGGGCGAATTGATTTGCCCCTCTTCGCCGGCCTAGATTCGATATTTCCATAGGCCAGTCATTGGCCCAATCGGCCAAACGGCACAATCGCCCGTCGCAGGCGCGAATTTGGGGAATTAAGTATGGCGTATTGTTGAAACAGTCTCGAACATAATGCTTTCTTTGGCCGAAAGATGACCCGTGCGAAATTATGGACGGCCCGCAAGCGGGCACATCATCGGCCCGCGAGCGGCCCGGACCGGTGTCGACCGGCCTGGACCGGCAACCCCTACTTTCTGACAAGACACCGCGATGCACGCACTCTTCATTCAACTCTCCTTCTTGTGCGGACTGCTGCGAAGGCAAAAGTCGTGCGTGACTGACAAATCCATAAAATGTCTACAAAGGTTTTTTCCGCGGCAAGGAGCAACATTCTGGCACGCGGCTTCTAAAATGTTGGGGTTTTTTTTCTAAGGTCTGGAACGGCCACTTGCCATACTGTCTCGACTCCCACATTGCCACGGGTTCTGTAGCTAGAGCCCATTGCCACTCCATTCCGGTCCGATAGGGCACAAAATAGGTTGCGCGAGCCTAGGACTCAAGCGGCATCGCGGAACGAACAGGAGGCGGCTGCAGGGAGGGCGCAGGCGCAGGGAGAGACAAGGGGGGTTTCGAGAGGTAGGGTGGGGGACGGGTGCCACCGGAGGTTCCGATGGGAGGTTTCTGACGGCGGACGGTGGCGGTGCTCGGGCGATTTCTCTGACGATCTCGAGGGGGCCGAGAGCTGAGCTGGCTCTCACTCACCGCCGACGCCAGCGGGTTCCTCAGCCCAAATCCGCTGCCATCATCCCCCTGGGCGCACGCGCTCTTCGGCCTGGCCTTGACCTGAGCCCGCTGCGCTTTCTTCTGCGGGGTCGGGGGCTTGCCGCTGCTCGAAGACCTTGGCGCCCCAGATCCCTTTGAGGGGGGTTCCGCCCCCCCGCCGTCCCTGAGGGGGGTGGGTTCGGCCGCTGTGGTGGGTTCTTCCTCTTCCTGGAAGCGTGCGGAGCGAGGTCTGGAGGAAGGGGTCAGGTCGGAGCCAGGGTGTTCAGGTCTGCTTCCGTGCTCCTCGGAGGACGTGATGGCCACCCGTGGGGGGTCCTTGGGAGGGGGCGCAGCGCCGTCCTCCAGCGCAAGCAGCCCATCCGAGGGCGCGGGCTCCTGCGAACAAACCACTCACGAGGAAGCCCTGCTCGGCTTGGGGACTTTTTGCAAGTGGGTTGGCCCGCATGCGCGAGGCGTGAGGCGCAACGTGAAGTGGGTTGCAGTCGATTGAGGAACGCAGGGACTGAGCTCGTGTCATGAACTCTGAGCCTCGAGCCAGTGAGAGAGCCTGAGGTGGCAAGCGCTTGCTGGAAACGCGCGCCCTGTGAGCAGAAGGCGCGGCAAGCATCAGCCCTACGACGAATCACTGAGTGGCTGCTAAGCATGCAGCGATAACAGGAGAGAGGGAACGTGGGATAGCCGCGTGGCTCCGACCTTCGGCAGCTCATGGGGGGCGCTGTCCGGCGCTACCCACAGCGTGGCTACGGGCTCCCTCAGCATCTGGCGCAACACTCCGGCAGAGATGGCCTGCGAGCCGATGGGGACGTCCTCTCGGTCCTCGGTGGGCACCATCTCTGAAGGTGGAGGCGGGACATGCTGGCTTTGATTCCGGTGACTTTGGAGGGCAGACCCGCCGAGCTGCTGCATCCACCTGTCGAAGGAGAGCATGTCCTCGGAAGGGGGCTGGTTGCGCGGGGAGGACCCCACCGAGGTCGGGTAAGGGCTGTGATCGAACATCCCGAGGGCCTCTTCTGCGGCGCGCCAGAGCCGGGAGAAGCCCTCCTCCGAGGCCGTGTACTCGAAGCCAGCGTTGACCAACACTCCCTTGATTCGCAGCTCCGCCTGCTCCTCGCTCCCGACAGGGTCACCTTACTCCCACCCCAGGAGACGCTTGCGGGAGGGGCTGCGTCGCCGGCTGAGAGCAAACGCGCGGCGTGACGCGTGTGGGGCACCTGGTAAAGGTCGTTGCGGCCAAGCGGGTGGTCGCTGATGTTCGCGAGCACGAGGCCTGCGACGCGCTTATCATCGGCTTCCACCTCCACCCCCTCCACGGCGTACATCACTCGCAGCAGGGAGTACGTCGAGTACCGGCAGATCTCGCGCTGCGCCGCCCGCTCGATGGAGAGGTTCAGCAGGGCCTGAGGCCTCCCGTACCCCCACCTCTCATTTCTGCCGGGTCTGTGACACCTTCGACAACCACCCGGACGTACCGCGGTTCCTGATAGGAATGAGAGTGGCGGCGGATGTGAGAAGGAAGCAGCACGCCCAGCTGCGCCTACGATCGGACCCTTGATATGTCATATTACCTCATACCGACAAAAAATAACGCGAGTTATGCAGCGCCATTCGCTCAGAGGTTGTCATTCGCTCACATGTTTACCGTATGCGGATGCGGCTGATCAACCTGCATTTCACCACCTGCCCCAAGTGGCATTTCCATATGTTATATATGAAAACAGTAGTATTTCCACAAGTTACATGTGGAGACACGGCGGTGGCATAGGTTTTGAGCCATGCTGAACAAAGTGACGGGAGCGATTGGGCTCAGTCGAAGCCTAGCTAATGGTGTCAGCGCGTCATCCGCGCTCAACAGTACAAACGATTGCAGCAATCAGCATTCTACCGCGATACTGCCAATTCACTGCCCGTCATAATGTTGACCAATTTTGGCTGCGCGGCGTGCTTCAACTGGCAGCGCAGTCGTAACGCCATGTGTAATTACAGCTTTCCAGGCGTTGGGCCCCTAGCGCTTTGCAGAACCGTAAATCAAGAACCAGATCTCATAATTTTCTCTCGACAGCTCTCGATCCTGGAAAGTCATGCACTGCGTGTGCTATTTTTTATTCATACGTTGGATATGCCGTACTGCCGCTCAAATATGGGTCACAAAGCAGGGTAGGACACCTTGGTGGACTGGTTAGTGGGTGCTTGCGGACTCCCTCGTCCCCTCCCGGGTCAAAAGCAGATGGTGATAGGGCTGTGATGGGCAGGCGAGCGGCTGAGGGCCGAGCAGAGAGCGCCACGGCCAGAGTGTGATTGGCTGGCCTGGGGAGACTCCGCCCCGATCCAAAGGCGTGCTGAATGAAATATCATAATTTGTGGTCAAGAAAACATCGGATCCTCCGAAAAGCATCGTCTTTGACAACACTTGGGCCGGCAAGTTCGGGGAAGGACTAAGAGAGGGGCCGGCAGGGGGCTCGTCAGAGAGGCATCGGGAGTGCCGGGGGCTCACCATGAGGGCGTATCGCCGGGCAAGGCCGCAGCTCCCCCCAAGAATATGACCGTGCCGCTGTTCCTCGTCCCTCTTGTGGAAGCTGGCCGGGCTACCAGGGTCGCGGCCACTGCCGTCACAGGTGCCGTCATGGCCGCTGGCCACGGCGTTCTCAGGTCCGTCGGTGACGTGGGCTTGCGCAAAAGTGCGGCGGTGCGCCATCGTGGCCATCGCACGGTGGACAAGCCTCGAGAGCGCCTGGCACGCCCGCCGTCTCTGAGAGCTCGGAGCTGCAAGGTACCGGTACAGCGGGACGGGGTGCAGCACGCACGACCGACGGAGCGGAGCAGGCAGGGCCGCCATCCCGCTTGCCAGCGGTGTCGGCCAGCCATGGACTTAGACTTGGACTGCTGCAGAGCCCTCCGCCCGGGGGTATAAAGGGGGCCCTCGGCAATGGCATCCGAGCGTGAGGAGGTGGCATCAAAAACTCCTGGTGCGAGCGGCGCGGAGCACGGGCCATCAAAACCTCCTGGTGCGAGCGGCGCGGAGCACGGGCCATCGCTCGTTGATTCCTGGTGCGAGCGGCGCGGAGCACGGGCCATCGCTCGTTGATTCCTGGTGCGAGCGCGGGGCGCGGAGCACGGGCCATCGCTTGTTGATTCCTGGTGCGAGCGGCGCGGAGCACGGGCCATCGCTCGGTGATTCCTGGTGCGAGCGAGCGGCGCGAGCACAGGCCATCATCGTGATTCCTGGTGCGAGCGAGCGCTTGAGGCACAGGCCATCACTCGTTGATTCCTGGTGCGCGGCGCGCAGGCCGAGACCTCATCGTTGATTCCTGGTGCGGCGGCGAACGCAGACCATCCTTTCGTTGATTCTGAATTGAAACACCGGGAGCCACTCTCAAAAGGCTGACAAGGCCGGTCATGAAAAGAATGCCAGCAGCAGGTACATCAGAACTCAGTCTCAAGACGGCCGCGCCCGGAACGCCCCAGTAGATCTTTACCCAGCTCCGGCTCCCACCTCAAGCGTTGGGCATCTCTGGGAAGGGGTGGGTGTGGGGAAGTGGGATGGTGTGCAGGGACAGAAGCGCTTTCTTGTTGCCCTTGTACATGGCCCAACGGCCGACGCCGAGTGCCCCGGCTCCCGCAATCTCCCACTCTGGCCGGTCCAGCTGCACCAGCATCAGCGTCATCGCGTCGTAGTGCACTTTGGCGTCCGGCAACGTCTTGTTCTCGCTCTCTGCCCGGGAGCGCCGCTTGCACTCAGTCGCCGGGCATGCGGCATCAGCGGCGGCGCGGCTGTCTGCCCTGGGGCCTGCCCGCGGAGTTCGGGAGACGCCCTCGGGAGGCCGGGCGCCGAGCGCCATTGCTGCCCAATATGATTGCTACCCTTTTGGATGCCGGGCGCTACTGCCGCACCATAGGTTGCTATCCTTGATGCCGGGTGCCACTGCCCCCCAATCAATTGATACCCTTGGATACCGGATGCCACTGCCGCACGATCGATTGCTACCCTTGGATGCCGGGTGTCACTGCCGCACGATCGGTTGCTACCCTTGGATGCCGGGTGCAACTGGAAGCGAGTGAGAGGGCATTGTCCGGAGAGGTGTGCGCGAGGGCAGGGAGTCAGGCAGGTGCGCGTGCACGGGGGGGCAGCAGAAACAGTGGATCAGGGGGAGCCTTACGTCAGATCACAACACAGCGCTGAAATGATACGAGCCCCCCCTCCGGTGATTTCGAATGCCAACTTTTGGGTCGAGCGCCAAAAGTCTGACCCATAGCTTAGCGTGAACAGAAAGACAAAGCGAGATGCAGCGGGGAGGGGGGATGGCGGAGGGAGAATATGCAGGGGGGAGGGAGATGCAGAGGAAAAGGGGGGGAGAGTCCCCTCACTAGCTCGCGCGTCAAGAATTTGCGATATACGGCGATGACGCTGCATGTTCTGGCTCAGTCGGCGCTGACGCTGGCGTGCCTCTTCCTCCGTCAGGTCATCAACGATACCGCCGCTGACGCGTGCCTGTGAGGCCCTGCTGTACCGGATCATCCTCTCCTGGCCCATCCTCTCCTCCACTTCCTCCTCCCTGTCTTCCTGGGTCTGAAAGGTCGCGTTGTGCTCCTCCTGGGCGGGCCAGTTATACTCCAGTAGCGTCATCCGCTCCTGCTCCTTTGGCTTGCTGCACCTCCCCTCCCCTCCCTTGCATCACCCATGGTCTGTGCTACGTATGTATGGACCCATACGTGCATACTGTGCACGCATGGCCCTACGCGAGGGTCCCGCTGGGGTGCCCAAGACCCACGTGTACAGCAGTCATTGGAGGGGTCCTTTGCCGCGACGAAAAAGGCACTTTGTAACCATCCACCCTCCTTTCGACCGAGAAGCGGCGTCAGGTTCCTGCCGGGCACCACGCCCGGTTTCGCGATCGATACATACCAGGTGTCACGGCATATACCAGCCAGGTGTCACCGGAGAGACATGCCAGGTTGGCAAGGTGGAGGCACGCCACAACAGGGAAATGCGTAGCTCATGCTGACGAGGCAGAGGGCCGGCGCACCAGAAGAGGAGGCTGTGATCGGGGTCGAGAGAGGAGATCTTGATGGAGTCCTCAATGTCGGCCTTCAACAGCATCGATTCCTTCTTGAGCGCCTCCAGCTCTGGGTCCACCACGATGTTCCCGAGTGTGTCCACCTCCGTCCCCGGATCCTGTAGCTTAGTGATGGTCGCGCGCTCTTCCTGCCGCACGCGCGCCGCCTCCCCGAGCCCAAGCCTAAGCCCGCCCCCCCCCGGCACCCCAGGCATCGTGCGAATGCTGCCCACGCATTAGGTGGGGCGTGGTGCGCATGAGGGTGGCGGGGGCGGCACGTGAGCGGCAGGGGTGGGGTGATTGGTCCGGGTGCACTTGATGCGTCCATGGTAGGGGCACTATGGGAGTGCGGCGGGAGAAAGAAAGCAAGCCTGCCTGGATCTCTTGCTCCAGGTCAGCAATGTAGAAGCTCCACCATTTCTGGTCATAGAGGTGCTCGGCCGCGTCGCATTGGCGCGCCGCCTCCACAATCAGATCCTGCGTCCGGGCGAGGCTGGTGCGGGACCGTGCGATGGCTTTCAGTCGCCGCGAGTCGTTCATCTTCTCCCACATCGCCTGCTTCTGCCGCCTCTGCTACGCCGCCCCCATTTCCGAACACGAATCCCGTTGCCCCCAATTTCACTCCCCCTACCGACCTCTACCTTAACTCGGTCAGCCCCCTGCTGCCCATGCCTTCCACCCCTCCGCCTCCCCCCTTGAAAGCATGCGTCAGGCGAAGGCAGCTGCGAGGGCTTCTGAGGGGTGGTCAGTGGCCTAGTGTCTCCTCCGCCATCCTTTTACGACGCACCCAGAATCCGAAACTACCTCAATACGAGATCTTTGGATACTAACGCAGTCACCTGGGCCGCGAGCGACTGGCTGGTTCGCACGAAGCGGCCGGGCACACCGCGAGGCACTGAGAGGGATGCCAGCAGCCTCCAGGCAGGCCTACAGCGCTGCAGAGGGCATGCCAACGGGTGGGAGGGGCAGCGGTGCGGAGATTTTAGGGGGAGTCGTGTGGGGGGGTATTTGCGGGAGGGCCGGGAGGGCTGTGGAACTCCACCCAAAACTGGCGCCCATACCCCAATATCCGCCATATCAGATTTGGTCTTCTTTAAACAGATCGGCACCAACGCGGGGCTCCGGCACATGGGCGGGGTTTGGGCGGTGGGCGCGGGGGCAGCACCTCCTGGGTCCGTCGTTTCTTGATGGCTTTGATCTCTTCCCGGAGCTTCCCCCCCTCCTCTGGGCGATTTTCTGCCCCCTCCGCGCCCCCATCCCCAGCAACCGGGACGGCCGCCCCCTCCCCAGGGTCATCTGGGCGCACGAGGAGCTGCAGCGCGTACGTGGCCTCCACCGAGAGCGCGGTGTCCACGGCCTTGCTCATGAGCGTCAGCATCGCCCGCGGCATTCCCCCATCAGTGAACAGAGCCTGTGCCCATCGCCCCTTCCTCTCTGGTGAGCACAGCCTTCTCGCCCGCTGCCTCCGCAGGATCAGGGCGCGCCAGAGTACGTGGCACGCCACAACCTCCGCCACGTGGAGCGCCAAAGCGTCTGCGCATGAGCTGGGGGAGGGGAAGGGGGTCAGCGTGAGGTCCCCAACCGTACACTCAGAGGGATCATCTCTTGAACCTCCACATAACCCGTCGATAATGGCTCCCCGGATCCCTGAGGCCGGCCTCTTCTCCTAGCTAGACAGGAAGCTCTTCCTAGCTGCCTCAACACCGCTGCGCCCGGCGATTCAACCAGAGTTGACCCTCGGGGCCTTGCAGCGCCGAGATGCCCCTGGACCGCAAGCATGGAGGAGGGCTGCAAGCCTTGCTGCGGAGGTCGCACCCTCTATGTCCCAATGTCAGCGCGCGGACTGTGACCCGCAGGAGTTCCGCGTGCAGCCCGAGACAAGCAGCCTGGAGTTGAAGATGCTCGGCCTGGAGGGTGGGCATGAGGGACGAGGGGGTGTGCTAGGGGGGGGCTCTCCACCTGCAGCTGCTTGCTCCTGTAGCTCAGCTGCCACAGGGCACGCACGGCAAGCCGCTGCATGGTCACGTTGCCACTCCAGCTCGGCATCCGCATCACTTCCATCAAGACCTGCGCCGCCACACGGCGCCCGCGCCTGATAATTGGAGGCAGCCCCACGAGGGTCCTGCTACAACCCGTCCTCGAGTCAAGGTTGCTGCCAACGAGCAGCCACCAGACCAATCGAGGCGCCCTTCCACCAGGCACCTGGTGCACCGTGCACCTTGACACCCACCGGTGCGCCCCACCAGACCGTTTGGGGCAGGGGGGCTTGAGCCTGGTCACGTTGTTCTGAACAGTGCGCCGGCGACCCCCCGCACGCGGGCGAGGCAAGGGGAGGGCCTCCGAGGGTGCGAGGGGTGAATGCATCGCCATATTCAATCTCCGATGACCACGGGAGCTTCGGCAGCAGTCATCTCCGTCCTGACCATACCGAAGGCTGTTGTAGTGAGTGATGGGGGGAGGCGGGCGGGTGCTCACGGCGGCTCCCTCATGGAAGCTGCTGGACGCCTCGGCTTCCTCCGGCCACTGCCTCCGCCCCTTCACCATGCGCGTGTGGTCCTCCCCCAGCTGCCCCACGTGGCCCTGCACGTGGCTGGTGCGGGGCATCCTGGGGCCCGCCTCCTGCAGGTCCACTCCCTCCACCTGCTTGGACACGCCATCGCCCTCCACCTTCCACTCCCGCATCGACTGGCTCATGTCCGGGGTGATGCACTTATCCTCCACCTCATCCCCGAGGAGGAGCCACAGCAGCGCCACGGCGTACTCCAGCCCGGTCAGGAATTCCTGCTGATGCTTGGCCTCCGCCGCGTGGAGCCGCCGCATCCGCGCCGACATCGCATCCCTGCGACCCCCTCCCGCCGCAGCCGCGCCGACATCACATCCCTGCGACCCGCTTCCGCCAGTGCCTCCCATCGCCCTACCCTCTGTCATCTCCGCGTACGAAGCTGGTCTCTGAGCACCGCCGACCTCTGCCAAGGGCCCACCAACGGGCGGGGCGGGGAAGACACATACGATGCCGTCCTGGGCTCTGCTTCTGGGGCATATCGCCGCTGCGCAAGCGAAAGCCCTGATCTCCGGCGTGAGGGGTAGGGACCAGAAGCCCAATGCGATCTGCAGCCTAGGAGGTCCACATCGCGGGAGTCAAGCCTGCACACTCAACAGCGCTGCACGGTGAGGGGCGGGGCCTGGCGGGGCAGCCACCTCTCAGCCAACGGCTCAAGGGGACCGAGGAAGTGGGGGAACCGCTTGAAGAGGCTGCCGATGGTGCCGATGGTGTTGCACCGGTGGAAGCTGTCCCGGTTCACGCGGTCACTCCGCGCCATCCCCCACATGGTCGTCATAAGGAACATGATGGTCGGGGTGTGGACCTGAACCCCCATTTGGCCGTGCGCATCATACGACAGGTTCACCATCCCGATCGTCTGCCGCACCAGGCCAATCGAGTGCACGTGCTTCACTGTTGCGAGGTGCATCAGAGCTGCTCCGCACATCTCCTCGAGCTCCTGCTGCCCCTCGAACTTCCCGTGATGGTCCGCGGAGTCGCTGGTCCATACGCTGGTCCATACGCGCTCCATCAAATGGCCGCCACTGTAAATTTTCTTCTACCAGTGCCCGCACATAGCCCCTTGGGCACCTCACTCCTCCCTCCCTCCTCCACCCCCCACCCCCACAATCCCACTCTCCACATCCGCCCCTTCCCTCCCACGGGTCCCCACGCATCCTCGCACCGAGTCCGCGGCACCGTCGCTTGATCCTTCAAGCTTCACGTTGATCGCCGTTTGATCTCTGCCACGCCGCATCAAGCCGCGATCCTGGGTCCCCACGCATCTCGCCACCGAGTCCGCGAGCACCGGCCGCGTGATCTCGCTGCGCTCACTGCCGCTGATCCTCGGTCCCTGCCGCATCTCGCTACCAAAACCGCTGAGCACCGTCACTTGATCCTTCTAAACGCTCACCGCCGTTGATCCTTCGTCCCCAAGCATCCTCGCCAACAGTCCGAGGAGCACCGCGTTTGTTGATCTCGCCGGTCCCCCACGATCCTCGCCACCGAGTCCGTGGAGCACCGTCGCTTGATCCTTCGCTCATTCACCGTCGCTTGATCCTTCGCTTCACGTTCACTGCCGTTGATCCTTCGGGTCCCCACGCATCCTCGCCACCGAACCGCCGGAGCACCGTCGCTTGATCCTTCGCTTCACGTTCACCGTCGCTGATCCTTCTTCGGTCCCCACGCATCCTCGCCACCGAGTCCGTCAAGCACCGTCGCTTGATCCTTCGCCCACGTTCACCGTCGTTGATCCTTCGGGTCCCCACGGCATCTCGCCACCAACCGCCGGAGCACCGTCGCTGATCCTTCGCTTCACGTTCACCGTCGCTAATCTTTGGTCCCCACGATCCGCCACCAAAACCGCGGAGCACCGTCGCTGATCCTCGCTCACGTTCACCGTCGCTGATCGCTCGTCCCCACGCATCCTCGCCACCGGTGTCCGCGGAGCACCGTCGCGATCCGCTCAAGTTCACCGTCGCTTGATCCTTCGCTTCACGTTCACCGTCGCTTAATCCTTTGGTCCCCACGCAACCTCACCACCGAGTCCGCGGAGCACCATCGCTTGATCCTTCGGTCCCCACGCATCCTCGCCACCAAGTCCGTGGAGCACCGTCGCTTGATCCTTCGCTCACGTTCACCGTCGCTAATCTTTGGTCCTCACGCATCTCGCTACCGCGTCCGCGGAGCACTGTCGCTTGATCTCGTCACACGTTCACCGCCGTTGATAGTTCGGGTCCCCACGCATCCTCGCCACCATCCCGCGGAGCACCGTCGTTGATCCTTCTCGCCCAAGTTCACCGCCGCTTGATCTCGCTTCACGTTCACCGTCGCTAACTGGGTCCCCACGCAACCCGCTCACCGAGTCCGCGGAGCACCGCGTCGCTGATCCTCGTCCCCACGCATCCTCGCCACCGAAACCGCGGAGCACCGTCGCTTGATCTTCGCTCACGTTCTCTACACCGCCGCTTGATCCTTCTCGCCCACGTGCTCACCGTCGGCTAATCCTTTGGTCCCCACGCAACCTTGCCACCGAGTCCGCGGAGCGCCGTCGCTTGATCCTTCGGTCCCCACGCATCCTCGCCACCGAGTCCGCGGAGCACCGTCGCTTGATCCTTCGCTTCACATTCACCGTCGCTTGATCCTTCGCTTCACGTTCACCGTCGCTAATCCTTTGGTCCCCACGCAACCTGCCACCGAGCTCCGGCTGGAGCGCCGGCCGCTGATCTCGGTCTCCACGCATCCCTGTGCCCTGAACCAGCGGAGCACCGTTTCGCTTGATCTCGCCACGCTCACCGTCGTTGATTCTCCTCGGTCCCCACGCAACCCGCCACCGAACCGCGGAGCACCGTCGCTGGATGTCCCCGTTCTTTGCTTCACGTTCACCGTCGCTTAATCCTTCGGTCCCCACGCATCCTCGCCATCGACTCCGCGGAGCACCGTCGCTTGATCCGTGTGCTTTTAAAGCGGGCATCGTTGAGGGCGCGAGTGACAGCCCACGCCCGCCGCAGCCACCATGCGCAGATCAAAGCGGAGTGCGCAAAACGTCGCGGCGCTGCGCGTTGCGCTGGAGATGCAGCTCACAGTCACCGCACTGCGCTGAAGGTGCGGCTCACAGTCACCGCACTCCACCGAAGGCGCAGCTCAAAGGCGTCACGCTGCGCTGGAGGTGCAGCTCACCGTCGCGTCCGTCCGAAACACAGCGACCACACTTCAGAATGAGAAATGCTGCGCCCGTCGCAAGCGACCGGAGATGGAGTCGGAGATGTCGCCTGTTGGGGCGGCTGAGATATGGCAGAGGGTTGCGAGCGGGGAGGGGAACAATGGGGGATTGGGCACGGCGTGAGGCACCTGCGAGGGGCTGTACGGGTCAAGGCGGATCGGGGCAGTTTCCTCGTGCATCGCAAGAAAGGCGCAGGCCGCCGCCGCCGCAGTGCGCAGACGGCCCGCCTTCTTGAGGATGCTCTTCAAGCCGATGTGCCCGCGCGGCACCACGATCGTCCGCTTGAGGTTCGTCCACAGAGTACTCCTCTTCCCCTGCCGCAGCCAGCTTCCCAGAATCTTCACTGAAAGGTGCCAGTGGAAGTGGTCGTCGCGAGACATATTCTCGTGGTCAAATCCGGTCAAACTTTGTCCCCCAGAAGCAGCTCTGTGGAACCAGGGTTGACGCACAACGGAAACCTAAATTTGAAAATGAAGATGGCAGATGAACGATGTCACGAGATGTAGGGAGTGACACGCACCTTTTGTTCCGCGCCGGAATCCCTCCTGCAGCGGCCGAGCCCGACCCCCCTCACCAGTCTTACCAGTCTCACCAGTCTTACCAGTCTCGCGATGTTGATGCATTAGCTGCGGAAGCAGCGCCACCCGTCGGAGCAGCGCCCCTGCGACGCTGCAAGCGGTCGGAGCGCAAAGTGCACAAGCCGCGAGCAGAGAGCGCCGCAGACTGCGCCTGTGCGGGGAAGGAGGCACGGGCGCCGCGGAGGGGCGAGTCACAGGAAGGTCACTATGGTATGCAGGCTGCAGCTTCCTCCAGGCTGGCGCCCATTGATTGCGTATAAAATTCAGGTTTCATTTTTCCCGGAGCACATTTGACTCATTTCATGAACATGGGGGACTTGGAGTTTGGGGTAAATGTGACTTGTTTCTGACATAAGTAAGTTGGGGTGGTTTTAGCGTGTGGTGTGTGGGGGAAGGCAACCTCGCTGCACAACATCGAGGTTTGCGGATGGGTGGGTGGGGGGAGGTTGGTTTAACCCCGCTGCACTAAAAACAGACTCGGGGAGAAGGGGGGTTGCTACATCAAAATCGTTGGTCAGCTGACGTCCCGGGATCAGAGTACGAATCTCGCTCAACGGTGCTCCGTGTACGCGCGATTTTCAGTGGGTGCCTTTTTATAATGGTATTATCGAAGTCAGTCACAATGCCCAATAATATGTCATAAGTCAGATTTCCCGGGAAATGTCATCATTTCGACTCGTTTGAGAAACAAATCAATTTTGCTCCGGGAAGTATCAGCTTTCAACGTGTTTCCGGAACAAGTCAAGTTTGCTCCGGGAAAAATCGATGATTCTCAAAAAAGTACGTAAAGTTGCTTGTTCCGGAAACTAGTCACATTTGCTCCTGGAATAATATTTCCCCATAAAAGTCCAGCGCACTCCAGCTGCAGCTCGAGGTCCGCGCCAATGGCCGTACTCAAGGTAGCAGGAGATGCGGCCGTGCGGGACGCCGCTCAAGAGGCAGCTAGGTGGTGGGGATCGGTGAAGGCAAGGCCAATGCAGGTCAAAGTCGAAGGAGAACAGAGCAGGAGAGGGTGCGGCCTGAGGGGAAGGGAGGCCGGGGCGGCAGATGGGCGGACAAGGGCAAGGAGCTCCAAGGAAGAACGGCGCGGATGTGGGCATTACCCATGATCCATCAGTTCCGTCATATTCTTATGCCAATCGTTCACGTCGTCCGGGTTGACGGCATCGCTATGCTGCATGATGAGGCGCGCGAGGCCCTTGTTCGAGGAGAGGAGCGCCATGGTCCCCGCGAGGCACTGCGCCGCATGCTTCAGATCGGGGACAGCCAGCATGTCCTCCAGCAGTCGGTTGATGCTCATGATCTGCTTCAGGCGGAGGTATCTCTCGGCCAGGGCCGGGGTCCGGGAGAGCCCCGCCATCGCCACCCAAAGTGCAGCACTGCCCACGTCCACCAGCTTCTCATCCTGCACCAGCTCCTGCACTACCGTCCTCCCCCTCGTCACCCACCATGTCCACACGACCGCACCCGCACGAGGGCGCCCCCTTGTCCACGCAACTCGCTGTGAGCAATTGGACTTCTAGCCACCCCCAGCGCCCCTATCTGCCCCGCGCACAAGTAGAGCAGGAGGCACCTGGCTAGGATCTGGAGCCAGCTCCTCCGGGGGTCGCACATGCGGAGAGCTCTCCGCTGCCGGCAGGCTCTGGGAGACCCCATCTGCAGCACCCCCTTGTGTCCGCATCAGCTCCGAAGGGACCAGTGCCATGCTGGGAGCTGCGTGCTGTTGGCATTCAGGCCAGGTGCCAGGTCAGCGCGTCCGTCAGACTGAGGCATGTCCGCTTGCATCAGGTGCGTCCGCCGATCCCAGTTTGCATGTGCATGGCCAGTGCGGCCCAGAGCCGTTCATTCCAGGAGTTGGAAGGTGCAAGGGGACACGCCATCGCCAGCGCTCGTAAACATGCGACGCGATCGAGGCTCGGATCAAAAGATGCTGCCTGAAGGTGAGGAGCGCAAGGAGCCCCCCCCCGCGCTCCCTCTCCGTCACCCTCGTCAAGGACCGTCAAGGACCGTCGAGTCCCTGGAAGGGGGAGCAGGGAGGTTGAGGGGATCGGAGAGCTATTTCATTAAGTAGGGCTGCACAATAAATGTGCAGATAACAAAATGGTTGGATCAAATAAACGTCACAGCTCCCCCACACATCTACACCCGGGGGCACACCAGCCGAAGCCAGCCCACCCACTACCCGGCAAATGAGAAGACCGGGCGGGGCCGGGAAGCCATTCCACGAGATCACACACACGGCCTCGTCAAAAAAACAAAAAGTGTGGGGCCACTGGGAGCTCGTTTAGTGCTGAACTGCAGGTCCGCCATAAAGAGAATGATTGTTGGCGCTCCGGCCACAGGCCAAGTTGAACGGGGACGCCCAGCTGCAGCGCACGTGAACACCGGGGCTCCCCCTACACTGCCCCAGGCACACCATGCGATGGCGTGCGCAGCCCGCGCTGCCTGCATGGACACTAGATGGCACCAACGTTCCCCCACATGCGGGCACCGAAGTGCTCCGAACAGACCTCAAGGCAAGGCACCGATGTGTGGCCATCAAAGAGTGAGACTTCCCTCAGGCGGCCGCCTCTGTCCACAACAACATTCCCAGAGCCTCACATCCGGATTTGTGCACACGCGAGTCCCCCTGCAAGTGGCCCGACACATAAGGCGCCAAACAAAGAAGAGAGCAAACGCCGGACGGGTCTACAATACTCCCCAACAGGTAGTACCCGCCAGAACGGTACCACGGGGATGCTGTGCTCATAGGCAACCGCATCTCATCACCCAGCACCAACAAGCAGCTGTCCCTGATGCCACGCCTCCATACACGGGGGTAGGATAATCAACTTCTACTTAGTTTGCATACTCAGGCATAGCATTAGTAGAATGTGTACGAACTCACACAGTTGAACTCACACACACACAGTTGAATCTTATAAATCTGAAAAGTGTTTTGTGAGTTACAGTCAGTGCTTTATATCATCACACGTGTGTTCTCTATCTAAGCTTACTGTTACTCAGTCATAGCTTCTACTGTACTCGTACTTGTACTCTTGTGTTCTGTGACAGATACTGTGTACATTTTGAATTGATCTTCTGTCTCTTGCAGACTCATTGTCATCATTGCTCTGTCCACATCTACACATAGTACTGTACTCTGTCAGCACAGTCATACTGTCATACAGTCATACAGTCACACTGTCATACTGTCATACTGTCAGAATTTGTACTTTTGCCTCGCTGTGATTTACACTGCATGAGAGTTAACTGTTTTCCTACTCCTCCTTACTCAGTGCCTTTGAAAATATCTCAGCACTACAGCACTTAGTACTCGAAAACGGTCCAAAGCCAGACTTTTTGTAAAGAAGTCTGCCAAATTCTCCTGCGTAGGCACTTTAGCAATGACAATTCTACCCAGCTCTACCAACTTTGCCACATATCGATTTCTCACTGCCACATGACGTGTTGCTGCATTGTTCAGAACATTCTCTGCCTGTGCCACCGAAGCATGATTGTCTCCATGAATTGTAACAGGCAATTTGACAGGTGAAAACTCAGTCAGCAGATTCACAACATACTCAACGTCCCGTGAACATTCTGACAGCGCTATCAATTCTGCCTCTGCTGTGCTCACTGCAACTGTCTTCTGCAATTTTGACGAATACATGACAGTACTTCCATTCAGTCGCACCAGTGAACCTGTAACAGAGCGCCTGGTCACTTTGTCTGCTGCGTGGTCTGCATCTGTATAGGCTGTCACTACCAGTTCTGCATTCAATGACGCTGGCGAGCTGCACTGCATAGTCAAGCACACATGAATAGTTCCCTTCAGATATCTCAGCACACGCTTCAAATGCTGCCAGTGCTCCTGCCCATAGCAGTGAGAAAACCTGGCCAAATAACAGACCGCTGTCAAAATATCAGGCCGTGAGCACCGCGCCAACCACATCAACTCCATCACCAGATTAACATAGGGAAGCTTCTCCAACTTCTCCTCCGAGTCCACAGGCATCAGAGACAGTCTGGGCTCCATTGGTGTCATGCACGGATTACAGTCCTGCATAGAGTACCTCTCCAGCATGCGCTGTATCAGCCCAACCTGACTGATTTGACACTCTCTGACCAGACCATAGTCACTGAAAGTCATACTCATGCCCAGCAACTCCACCAGTGGTCCTTTGTCCTTGCTGGGCCATTTCGCACTGAATTCCCTGAAAAATTCCACCTTCCACTCCACTGAAGAAGTGAACACAGTGTAGTCGTCCACGTGCACGTACACAAACACCACCAGTGTACCAGGCTGCCAGATGTAAAACAGACACGGGTCAATGTTTGACACCCGTAACCTGTGGTCATAAGCCAGCAGGAACTCTTTGCTCGTCTTGTACCAGATGCGCGGTGCCTGCTTCAAGCCGTACACACTCCTCTGCAGCATTCCATACCTCACTCCTCGGACTGTCCGTGCATTAGGCCAACTGACATACAGAGGAACGTCCACGTCCAGCTCACCATTCAGAAAGCACGTGATGACGTCCAAGGCAAAAGCCAATAGTCCCAGCACCAAACTGAGCTGAATAAGAATTCTCAAAGTTGACAGCTGAGTACACGGTGCATACACGTCCTCATAGTGCACTCCGTGCTGCTGACCGTTGCCACAGACCACCCACCTGGTCTTCCTCTCGGTCAACTGCCCTGCAGAGTCCAGCTTCACCTTGTACACAGCCGTCATGCGCATGACCTTCTCACCAGCAGGCACCGTCTCCACCGGCAGGATAGCTTTCTTCACGTCGATGAGAGCGCACTCCTCCTTTTTGTCCGACTCCTGCCACTGCACTGAGTCTGGTCCATTCACCAACTGAACCCATCCTTTCGGCTCCGTCACCCCCACTGGCAACCCCGTCACTTTCTCCTCCTGAGACGCCAGAGCAACATGACGGGTCTCAAACCTCACGCAGGTCTCACCCACATCGATTGCCGAGCCCTTCACTCCAGCATGACGCTCCAATATCACCTGATACGGCAACACATGGTCCTCCCGTGCCGTGGCACACACCACTGCTGCCTCCCATTCAGCTCCTCCTGACCTCTGCACTGTCACCTTCTCAAACAGTGGATAAAATGAGTTCACTGTACACTGCGCACAATACTCAAAAAGCAACGCAAGATGCTCCACCCGTGCTTCCAGAAACGCACTCACCGGCGTCCAAAATGATCCACCACCAGCACTGTTCAACTTCACGACAACTGTGAACTCGTCACCCTTCTGTACCACGTAGGCACGCAGATCCAATATAATTGTCGCTGTGCCCACAAAAGCTGACACGAAGTTTCCGTCGAGAGACTCACAGTCATATAACGATCTCAACGGTGTCAGCATAGAGGGATCCCAAGACATCACCAGCTTTCCATACTGATCAACGCGCTCGTCGAACCGAACCATCCCACTTCTGACCACCTTCTCCTTGTCTGGGCTGTACAGCAGATAAGCCGTTGATCGCTCCTCGTGTCCCACGTAGATCAAAGGAGTAGCCCGATCAGCCAGTTTGGAGCGCAGGCTGGCGTCGATGAACGCGTAAGCTCGACACCCGAACACACGCAGTACAGACAGATCGTACTTCTGGTTCAATACTTGCAAACTGGACTGCATACCCAGCCGAGCCTTACACAGTCGATTGATCAGATATACAGCGTGTCTCATAGCCAAAGGCCACATAGTCGCAGGCAGCCCAGCTGTGGCCAGCATAGCTCTAGCCTTCGTCTGCAGATACTTGTTCATAGTCTCCGCCCTGGCATTGTTCTCATGTAAGTACGGTGACGTTGTCCTCTGCACGATGGCATTGTCCTCACAGTACTTCTTCGCCTTCCCAGACACGATGGTCGAGTCATTGTCCGAGTGCAATACCAGCACGTCCAGGTCGTACACCACCTGCTCAACGCTGGTGTCCTCCTCAAGGAACACACGGCCAGTCGCCTTCACCATCTTACGATAGTCCTCCAGAGCGTCCACATACTCCAACGTCTGCTTCCAGACATAGAAGTGGCACACGTCTGAGTAGTCATCCACGTGAATAGTGTACCCACGATAACCTTTGGTAGACGTCACGAACGGTCCACCATGATCAGTGAAAGTCAGCTGTCCCATCTTGACAGAGGCCTGCCGCTTCTCCACCACCTTCCGTCCCGACTTCGGGACCCTTCCCCTGTCTGCCGTCTGCGATGGCCTCTTCGACGCCGCCACCTGACACGCCATGCACCTCACAGAGCAGCTCAGCACACTGCCACTCCGCAACTCCTCAGAATTCACTCCGAGGTCCAACCCCTGCAGGTCCATGACCTCCACGTGCTTGTCACAAGCATGACCCAGCCTGATGTGCGCAACCACTCTGGCGTCCACCCTCGGAACCACAAATTGGTCAAGATACAGCACAACCACAGGCCACGGGGTCCCCTGAATGAACACGCGACCAGGCTCAGACTCCACCAGTTCAGAGACGTTGTAGCACTGATCAGTCCTCGCAGAGAATATCACACTGCCCTTAGAGTAGATGTGCAGCTCCTCAAATTTAGCCGTCAAACTCCACCAAGTAGCACTTGGCTTGTACGGCAACACGAGCAGAAACTTCGTGTTCACAGGGTCCTTCGGAAAGTCCATGAGAACCTTCGTCAGCAGCCTCTCAATGAAGGCGTCGTCGTACGGCGGATTGCCCCAGAAGCTGCGTCCCGTCAGACAATGAAGAAAGACCGAGTTCACCAGGGAATAGTACTCGTTCACCTGTCGATTGTGCTCGTCAGCACATATATCCAGATGAAAAGGCCCCTTCTCCTCATTCCACTTCTTGAACTCGGTGAACTTCCAGTTAAACTTGTCCCTCACCGGACAGTTCACCTTCTCGTCGCACTCCACCCCCGGCAGCGCAGCCTCCACGATGACCTCAGGTAAAACGTACACGTTCCCCTTTCTGCACACGTCGTACTCGCAGACGTTCTTCTTGTCACGCAGTACACGGTCTCCAAATTGAGCATACAGACCAAACTTGTCCTCCAAGCTCACCGCGGATACCAGATTGAAAGGCGACTCCGGCACGTACTGCGCCTCCACCTTCAGCACGTCTACCTTCTTCGTCAGCCGATTCCACAAGGTGATACTCCCTTGGCCTCCTCCTCGAGACGTAGTCACTTCGCCAGCCATGACCTTGAAGGACACTGCTGCTGACTCGTTCACCTGTGCGCCGTCAAACATAGACAGGTCATTAAAAATGGACTTCGTCGCCATACTATCAAAGTACAACTCCCTGTCTGAGTCCGCCACAGTCATTGCACACAAGTCTCCTCCTGGAGCCTGTACAGAGTCCTCGTAGTACTCATTTTGCACCTGCGCGTCGTCCTCCTTGTCTCGATTAAGCACACCGTACACCCAGGTGTCCTCCAGCACCTCGCCTGTATACACCACCTTCTGGTCTGCGACAGTAGCAACCACGGGACAAGCTACGTGAACCTCCTCGTGATTCTCCAGGTTCCAGAGCTCCCCTCCAGAAACCTCTGTACGACGCGGCCGCGCGGAACTGGATGAGGTCGCCGCCTCCACCGTCGCTGCTGCTGCGTCAGGTGCCTTCTTCGCTGCGATTTTCTTGAGCCTGCGCGCATAGTTCTCACGAACCGCCCTTTCCTTAGCAGGATTAAGCTTGATGAACTCCTCCATACCCTCCGGGTTCACTATCCAGCATTTTTCAGCAGAGTGAACGCCAGAACACGTAGGACATATCAGTTTCTTCCCGTCATTCACCTTCTTCTCCTCGCCCTGTCTGCGTCTATCCGCAACCAACGCTCTCGCAACAGCAACAGTCTCACCGTCCACAGTAGCTCCCACTATACTCGACGAAGAAACCACCGAAGATTGCTGCACCACGTTCACGAAAAAATACTCGGACCTCTGTACGAGCATATCAAAAGACGGACGGCGTTCCTTGCTCATATCAGCAACCACCTGCGAATACTCAATAGGCATAGCAGCCACAGCCATTGCAGTCACCAGCACCTCCACCGTCACGGGGTCAAGCCTCGCGCCTCCGTAGTTAGCCACAGAGCTCATTACGTCTCCGAAATACCCCAGCTGCTTCACAGGGTCCTCATTCACGTGTACGGTCAGCTTGCACAGCTTCTTCATTGCACCAGCGAGTTGCCCAAACAGCTGCGGCTCCACTCTGCATTTCAGCTTCCTGAACGCCTTCAAACCGTCGTTGCCACAACGTCGTACCACGTCAAAGGCGTCCCCGGCCGTGACCTGCTTCAAAATTGCTGATAACACCGTACTCGCGACACTGGCAGAACCAGGCACAGTAATGAAGCTGTCGCCGTCTGGAAAGTCTCCGTCCTCCACGTCATTGTCGCCATAGTCAGCACGTGATAAAGGCTTATCCGCGTCAGCCTGTGATGAAGGCTTATCCGCTGCAGTCGATTTACCACTCGTCTTAGCAGCAAACGAGTCCAGTCCTTTGATATCTGCTATATCTGAGACTGGATAGTCGCACACCAGTTCTAGCAAGTCAGGATAAAACGTCACTGCTGACTCTAACTGTGTTTTAAACTGAACCCAGGATTCATACTGATTCCTTTCAGTTCCCGTGTACTTCGTCGTACCCAATAACTTCACCACGCACTGAACTGTCTTCTGTGCGTTGGCAGGGCTAATGACACCCAACGCAGCTTCGTCATTATCTGATGTCGATTTCGCAGGCTCCTTCTTCTCGGCACTCAACACCTTAATTGTCGCTGCCATAGTCTTCATGAAAGCTGCCTGTTGCTCTACCAAGTCCTGA
The DNA here is from genome assembly GCA_001247695.2 of Cymbomonas tetramitiformis. Taxonomy (NCBI): domain Eukaryota; kingdom Viridiplantae; phylum Chlorophyta; class Pyramimonadophyceae; order Pyramimonadales; family Pyramimonadaceae; genus Cymbomonas; species Cymbomonas tetramitiformis. The sequence continues at coordinate 41,711 of LGRX02033705.1, read as the reverse complement.
AGCTGCGATTCCCGCGTGGGGTACTTCCGTTCTGAAACTGGAACCCCCGCGTCCGTCATGACGACTGTATCTAAACTATCAGACCTATACCAGGCCCATAACCTAGGATAATCAACTTCTACTTAGTTTGCATACTCAGGCATAGCATTAGTAGAATGTGTACGAACTCACACAGTTGAACTCACACACACACAGTTGAATCTTATAAATCTGAAAAGTGTTTTGTGAGTTACAGTCAGTGCTTTATATCATCACACGTGTGTTCTCTATCTAAGCTTACTGTTACTCAGTCATAGCTACTCGTACTTGTACTCTTGTGTTCTGTGACAGATACTGTGTACATTTTGAATTGATCTTCTGTCTCTTGCAGACTCATTGTCATCATTGCTCTGTCCACATCTACACATAGTACTGTACTCTGTCAGCACTGTCATACTGTCATACTGTCATACTGTCATACTGTCATACTGTCATACTGTCAGAATTTGTACTTTTGCCTCGCTGTGATTTACACTGCATGAGAGTTAACTGTTTTCCTAGGGGGCACATATATGGCTGATCGACTCGGCACACTTCCCCGCCCGGATCCTAACCCTTGACTCAAAACCACCCAGGCTTCGATGTGGGCCGCCCCTTTCGCCGGCATCGGGTCCCCTGCGCTGTGGCCAAGACTCGAGTGTTCAGCCCGCCAGGCCATGTGCCGCGCCGGTCCCATCAGGCGCGGATGGCGCAATGCCGCGACTGTCGGGGTCGACCGGCTGCCATGCGGTTCCTCCAACCCGAGGCGCTCCGCTGGCCTCCACCGGGCGCCATCGCCGAGGAGCCACGCCATAAGCCTCCAATGCTAAGGACACCCGCGCGTGGGGCCAGACGTGTGCGGAGAGACATTGGGAGCGCCCGGAATGGCATGAGGCCCACCAATAAAAGCCAGCAGGGTTTTACTAATCTCAGGAGCAGGGCGCGGCCGTGCCAAGATACCACCGAGGCACACACATCTCAAACCAAATGCTCTGCAGTATAGATAGATGGATGTATGTACTAATCACTGCCGCACATACATTGCTACGCAACTTCGCGCGGCTCCTGCACGTTGATCCCAGGGTTGTCCGGAGTAAGCAGATCCTGGGGGCACCCATACACGCCCACAAAGCGCCTCCACGGGGGAGCGCACCACTGCGTTGCCGCTACTAGCGGCCTTGAGAGCATGCGTGCACCTCATCAGCACATACATCAGCTCTGCACAAACGCCCCCACCCACCAGCCTGCAGCCCCTAAACCTGGTGGTCTAAATCCAGCCCTCGTTCTGATATCTGCCCCCGATTGCTACTGGAACCTCGGTGCCCTTACCATAAGCCTCCTCAGCCCCCACAACTCCTCACCACAATTCTCCACTCCCGACAATGCGGATGAGTGTCCCAAAGTGAGCGTTAAATCTGTTGATCCCTGGTGTGGGTACATGATGCAAAAACCAAAGGAAGCGGGCCAAGGATAAGCCACACACACCACACCATGCCGCGCCCTGACCTGTGCAGCGAAGGCGAGAGCGCCGAAAGCCAACCTCCAGGGCTCCCGCTGTGACCGCCCTCAGAGCGGAGCACATAGAGCGGGCTCAGCATGTCATAGTTTAAGTTGCACATGCGCTGCATCTCCGAGCTTCGGAGCTTCGGCGCAGGGGGTGCAGCCTTGCCTGGGTTGCATGCCGTGTCGCGGGGGGCGCATGAGGCGGCCCTCCTGTATGCGTCGGCGGCGACACAATGATAAGAAACTTCGGGGAGTTGCTGTCAGGCGATTTGCCACGTGGCGCGGAGCTCTGGACCCCGTGAGTGGTGGATACGTACTGTCGAGAATCGCGGGCAGATCCTCGATGTTGCCGAGTGCCTCCAGGCTCGCGTCGTCGCGGGAGTACGCAGCGAGCATGTTGACCGCGCAGAACTGGATCATCTGGTGCTCGGACACGAGCATCTCCGGCAGCCGCTTGAGCCCGTTGGACTCGGCAAACTTTATCCTGCACTCCGCATCACTGTTGTGCCCCTCCCAACCCTCCCTCGCACCATCTGGCGCAGCCTTCACCCGCTCCGTAGGGTTCTCAAAGCGGGCTGGCCACTGCCCCAGGGCCCCAAGCAGAGCCCCCCGACCGAGGACAAAGGGACGCGCCGGCAATGCAGAGTCACGTGCAGATCCTCACGCATAGTTCCGAGTAGCCTACATGGTAGTGTGACCTCAGCCCCCGGGTCGCTTCAGTGGAGGCCAAGATGAGAGGCGCCCACGCATTCTAGCTGTTAAGTATGAGGGGGGTTCGAAGATGGGTAACGCTGAGGAACGCACCGCGTCATGGTGGTACATAGTATCTGGGCGGCAATGCACGCTGCGTCCGGGAACTGGAGGATCCACTTGCTGTCTGGAGACAGGTCATTGTCAGGCACGCCCATCTTCTCTGGGTTCTTCGAGGTCCAATCCTCCACTTCCATCACTTTCCGCTTGCGGCCATAGTCCACTGCCCAGTCTCGCAGCATGCCACCAACCCGCCAAATACTTGTCAATCTGGCCATGTGCATGCCTCCATCGGGGTGAAATGGAGTCGGAGGTAGCAAGCAGTGCAGCGGTGCGTCGTCACATGGGGCGTCGGATCGAAATGGAAGCGGCAGGGCGGTCAGCCATCATCGGACGCGGGAGCGTTGGGAGTCCCTTTTCATTGGCTCAAACTACGCTGCAACTCTCCGCTGAGATCACTGCGAAGGCTCGGGCGCGTGTGGGCTGCCGAGCATCCCCGCCGCGAAGAGTGAACCGCTCGGGCGCCGCCGCGCCCCGCACAATGGGGACTGAATAGATGGGAGTGATGGTGGCCCTCAGGCCAGGCCCCGAGGAGATGGACACGGGGAGCTGCGGGCGCCGCACGTGACAGATCCATGATTTTGCTGAAAGCCGGATCCTCGTCCATGAGTGCACGACGGCACTTCGCGTCACACACCATGACGGACAACGCCACCATCGCCATTACATGGACCTGGCCGCGGGGGAAACGCCGGTCGTTGTCAATTGGGTGGAGGCGGAGGCGGGCCGGGGAGGCAGGGGAGTGGAGGGGAGAAGGGGAGGCAGGGGGAGGGACGGGGGAGGGCGGCAGAGTTGATCAGTCACCGATCTGTTGACATGAGCCCTCTCCACTGTCCAGTCTCTGTCCAGTCATTGGGGCACTGTCTCGTTACAAGAGTGGAGACATGCCAGAGGCGGGCCTTGCCATTTACATGGGAAGGCCGCCATGTTGACGTAGAGGTTTTCCTCGGCTGCGCAATGCCGAGCTGGCACCTTAGGTATCATTGCCAACCTTCGGAGGCAGACATATGTCGCACCGAACGCGGTGAAAACCGGAGGACCTTGCGGGTGGGGCGACCCTACTGTTTCCCAACAGAGAAGGGGGGCACTTCTTTTGCCATGGAGGCGCACGCGGCACACAGCAATTGGTGTTCGCCGCCTCCCCATGAAGCTCAGGCTAGTTCTGGACGCTGCGGTATGGCCGACACCGGATGCGGCTAATGCACAATGGACACGTGTGCAAAGCGTCCCGCATCGCAAGCCTGGGTCATCGCATCCGTCGCGCCTGCGGTGACGTGCGCCGTGCAACATTCACTTCACGGGCGAGTCGTTGAGGATGAGTGCGCGCCCTACTGCGCTTTACACAGCACGCTGGGGGTCACCAAGTCCACCGGAAAGGGCGGCGCCTGGGCTCAAACCCGGTACACATCCGTCTCGGTGGAACGGAAGGAGGGCATCTTCCTCAGATCGTCCTGCAGGCTGTCGTCCAGCGCCTCGTGGGGCGCCAGCTTGTCGTCCAGCGTGCTGAGGATGGCCGGCAGCACGTTCAGGCTACACAGCGTGTTGCGGCACTCCTGGGAGACGGCTAGGGCCCAGAAGGCAGCAAGTGCATTGGCCACCGCGGGGAGGCTGACGGACTCCAGCACTGCCAGCAGCAGGGTGAGCACCAGGTGGTCGAAGATGGCGCTGCCATGATTTTCTCGATCCACCGCCAGTTCCCACAACCCGTGCGATCCTCTCTCCAGCAGCTGCAGCGCCTTCTCCAATTTGGGGGTGGACTTCAGACGCTCCTCTTTCACAAGCACCTGCCATCTCACGGCAAAACCCGTCCACCTCTCACGCTCTCATGAGCTCATTCGGGACCCGTCAGATATTGAGGGGCGCAGGATAGGTCGTCGCGAAGCAGGTGAGAGACTGTTTCAAATGCCTCCCACAGAGGCCTACTCCGAGGGACGGTAGGCGCCAAAAGAGCTATGGAGAGGCGGCAGCCATCGATCTAAATGCATGTGCCTAGCTTGCGAATCTTGACCGCCCATCCCCGCTGGCCCTTTGCATGTGCCCAGCCAACCCCGCACGGTGCTACACACACCAGCCAGCCCAACATTGCGCTCCACACCTGCTGGCCGATCGGAAAGCCTGCCTTGGTTGGCAGGCATGTGACGCATTAGGGGCCGATTATGCAGCGCTCAGAAAACAGCGACCAGGGCCAGAATGCAGCGTGTTTTACCGATCCTGCCAGCTCAATCTCCTTGCCCTCCCAAGGGTTCCCTGATCTCCACAACTCCAGCCCCACCCTCCAGCCTCCGCCGACCCAGCAACTCGGATTCAGCACTGTATGGCTTTCCTAAAGCAAGTTACAATCCCCAGGAGAGTGAAGGAGAGTAGAGGAGAGTGAAGGAGAGGGAAGGAGAGTGAGGGAGAGTGAAGGAGAGTGGAGGAGGAGAGTGGAACCCCTTCAGCTGCCCTTGCTCAGGAGATGGGAGGAGAGTGGAGGAGAGTGGAGGAGGAAAGTGGAGGAAGAGTGGAACCCCTTCAGTTGCCACTTGCTCCAGGAGGAGGTGGAGGGGAGAGCGAAGGAGAGTGGAGGAGGAGAGTGGAACCCCTTCAAACTTTTACTCCAGGAGAGTGGAGGAGGAGAGTGGAACCCCTTCAGCTGCCCTTGCTCAGAAGATGGGAGGAGGAGTGGAGGAGAGTGGAGGAAGAAAGTGGAGGAGAAGAGGTGGAACCCCTTCAGCTGCCCCCACGCTGGGAGAGTGAAGGAGGAGAGTGGAACCCCTTCAGCTGCCCTTGCTCAGGAGAGTGGAGAGCGAAGGAGAGTGGAGGAGGAGAGTGGAACCCCTTCAGCTGCCCTTGCTCAGGAGAGTGGAGGAGAGCGAAGAAGAGTGGAGGGAGGAGAGTGGAACCCCTTCCAGCTGCCTTGCTCAGAGATTAGGAGGAGAGTGGAACCCCTTCCAGCTGCCTTGCTCAGGAGAGTGGAGGAGGAGAGTGGAACCCCTTCAGCTGCCCTTGCTCAGGAGAGTGGAGGAGAGTGGAGGAGGAGAGTGGAACCCCTTCAGCTGCCCTTGCTCAGGAGAGTTGAGAAGAGCGAAGGAGAGTGGAGGAGGAGAGTGGAGCCCCTTCAGCACTTCCCTTGCTTTCCCAGGAGAGTGGAGAAGAGCGAGAAGAGAGTGGAGGAGGAGAGTGGAACCCCTTCAGCTGCCCTTGCTCAGGAGAGTTCGGAGAGCGAGGAGAGTGGAGGAGGAGAGTGGAACCCCTTCAGCTGCCTTGCTCAGGAGAGTGGAGGAGAACGAAGGAGAGTGGAGGAGGAGAGAGTGGAACCCCTTCAGCTGCCCTTGCCCAGGAGAGTGGAGGAGAGCGAAGGAGAGTGGAGGAGAGCGAAGGAGAGTGGAGGAGGGTGATCGGCCTCAGACTTCTGCTGAGTGGGGGGAAAGGGTGAGCGTAGTTCTAGCAGTTGCCAATGTCCAACATTCTCAGTTTGTCAGGAGACGACGAAAAGCCGTAGAAAGGGCCGAAAGGGGGGAGAACTGCTGGGGGGAGCAACCCGGCCGTGCTAAGGGAGACCTGAGTCTGTAAAAGCTGCAGCGAGTGACAGGGACACTCCGGGCAAGCTGCAGCGGTGACTGGAGACACTCCCGGAGCAAGTTGCAGCGGTGACAGGGACACTCCCCGGAGCAAGCTGCAGCGGGCGTGAGGACATTCCCCGGAGCACGCCGCAGCGGGGCAGGGACACTCCCCGAGGAGCAAGCTGCCGCGAGTGACAGGAGACACTCCCGGAGCAAGCTGCAGTGACTTGAGGACACTTTCCCCGGAAGCACGCTGCAGCGTGACAGGGACACTTTCCAGTACGCTGCAGCGTGGCTGAGACACTCCCGGAGCAACCTGCAGCGAGTGAGCAGGGACACTCCCGAACGCACGCTGCAGCGTGACCCAGGGACACTCCCCGGAGCAAGCTGCAGCGAGTGAGCAGGGACACTCCCGGGCACATTGCAGCGGTGACAGGGACACTCCCCGGAGCACGCTGCAGCGGTAGGGGACACTCTCCCGGAGCAAGCTACAACGAGTGACAGGGACACTCCCCGGAGCACATTGCAGCGAGTGACAGGGACACTCCCCGGAGCACGCTGCAGCGAGTGACAGGGACACTCCCCGGAGCAAGCTGCAGCGAGGGACAGGGACACTCCCGGGAGCACGCTGCAGCGAGTGACAGGGACACTCCCCGGAGCAAGCTGCTCCCATCGCTGGAGATGGGGAAGGGGCGCACCCGTCTCCTTGTTCAGGATAGCCGCCATGCGTTGTTTCAGCTCTCTCTGGCGTGTGTCGGTGTCATCCATCGCGTCCTTCATCGCATGCCTCAGCTTGGCCATCTTGTTGGTGCGCATCATACTCTCCACCTTCATCGACATCCCGCTGCGCTCTGCAGGCTCTGCCGCAGGAGCTGGGCTCCTCGGGCCTTCGATGTGCCCCGGTGCTGCTTCTCCCACCGCCCCGCTCAAAATTAAATCCTTACATCTCCCATTGCTACCAGAAACGCTAACGGCTTTCCGGCTCGCCTGCCTGCTTGCATGCTTCGATGCTTCCTCGATATTCAACTAGCCTCCCACGGTCTGGATCCCGGTACTTTCCCAAGCTCCCTCATCCCTCGCATGCCTCCTGTATGCCTGTTGTAAGCACTGAGACCTTATGAGATGTTCATCCACCCCACACTCCACAGTCGTGCCCCCCAGGCGTCAAGCCATCCCGGACCCCACAGTCGTGCACCCCAGGCGTCCAGGCATCCTGGACCCCACAGTCGTGCACCCCACGCGTCCAGCCATCCCGGACCCCACGCCGTGCACCCGGCATCCAGCCATCCCGGACCCACAGTCGTGCACCCCAGGCGTCCAACCATCCCGGACCCCACAGTCGTGCACCCCATAGGAAAACAGTAGCCTCTCATGCAGTGTTAAACACTGCTGGCACAGAATGACTAATTATGAGTAATGATGACAATTTGGAAACAAGTCAGAGTATAGTACTATATGTAGACAGAGCAATGATGACAAGGACTGCAGCAAAGTCAGCAGATCAATTCAAGATGTATACAGTATCTGGTTACAAAACACAAGAGTACAAGTAGGAGTATAGAAAGGCATGACTGAGTAACAGGGTCAGCTTTGAGCAGGAACTCAACACTGTTGATAAGCAATGTTCATAACTCAAAAACACTTTTGCGAGATTTGATGTGATTCAACTGTGTGTGTGAGTTCTAACACATTCTACTAGATAATATGCCTGAGTATATTGAACTAAGTAGAAGTTGATTATCCTAGGTTATGGGCCTGGTGAGGATCTGAAGTAGTGTAGGATATAGTCGTCATGACTGGACAAGACGCGGGGGGGTCAGAACCTATCCTACACGGGAGTCTCAGCTTCAGGAGTTGGTAGAACAACAGGTTGCTTTTATGCAAACTATGGCAGAGACAATTAAGGTGTTGAATGCTGAGAAGAAGGAGTCTGGTAAATCTAGAGATCATGAAGAAGTTGAGTCGGGTGTGACGAGCCCTGGTAATGCACAGAAGACAGTTCAGTGCGTGGTGAAATTGTTGGGTACAATGAAGTACACAGGAACGGAGAGGAATCAGTATGAATCCTGGGTTCAATTTAAAACACAGCTTGAGTCAGCAGTTAGTTTTTACCCTGAACTGTTGGAGTTGGTGTGTGACTATCAAGTGTCAGATATAGCAAGTGTCAGATATAGCAGATATCAAAGGACTTAACTTGATCACACAAAAATCAGGAGGAAACAGCAAATCTATTGCAGGGGACAAGCCTTCATCACAGGCAGGAGATAAGCCTTTATCACAGGCAGTGGAGGGAGAAGACGACGGTGAGGACGTTGAGTTCTTTGAAGACGGCGTCAGCTTCATTACTGTGCCTGGTTCTGCTCGTGAGGCCAGTACAGTTTTGTCAGCAATTCTGAAGCAAATAACAGCTGGAGACGCCTTCGACGTCGTACGACGGTGTAGAAATGACGGTTTGAAGGCTTTCAGGAAATTGAAGTCCTGAGGAACCCTTATCACATCGCACCGATGAGACTCCGTGCATCCATAGACAGCGTCTCAAAGTACACCCGGGGACAGCGCAGCTGGGACCTCACCCGGATCAACCTTGAGCGGGACAAGCTGCAACAATATATCCAATACCCGCTGGACTCCTGAGACACCTATTCAAAGACTTGAGTTTCGAGCATAAAGGATCCGTGTGAACCTTATCTTGTCCTTAACCCTGTTGAGTGGCAGCCCTGCAGCAGGAAGTCTCATCTTTTCTGTGAAGCTTCTAAAAGTATGAGAGGGGAGGAGTTGTGACAGGAGCCTTCCGCGGTGGCGGGAAGCGTGGGCGCAAACAGTTGGTGCCGCACAGAGTTTCTGCTGCGAGCGTCATATGCCCCGAGGTCATAGATTTGACAGATGCGGTCCCAATTTGAGAAATGATCAATCCCTTAGGTGCAAAAAGAATATTTTTGATAGTGGAGCTCATTTTTGACAAGTTTGAATTTTTGTCGAATTCCAGGGCAGCTGCTGTAATATCCAGATAGGGTGTTACTCCGGGCTCGAAAGACGTTCTAGCTCCAATCCTTATATTCGTCCGAGACTTCCCGAGACAATCAGTGTCTGGAAAGTTTTCCAATTAGAATATATTTTCGAGTCTTGCATGAGCTTCCAATCAGCAGTTGCACCTATGGGCTTGAGGCTACGGCACCAAAAACGGGCTCAATCGACGTTTCAAGAGCTGTCGGGTAGTGTCGTAAGTGCTGAGACTGACTCCAACCTCTACGTGGTGTAACTACGATAAAGGTAGGTCTGTCGACACGATATTTTTCTCCGTCCATTGTTCCATCGGAGGTCCGAGGGCTTCATCCGGTCGTTTTGGAATTCCTCGTGCTCCAGGGACGGTTGTGAGACGATACATCAAATCACGGTTTTCTCGGTCGAATCAGAGTTTGAGGGTGAACGACCACAAAAAAAAGTTTAGTCCAGTATAACTATTTTCCTATTTTTATGTCGCAATCTCCGTTCAACACCTGGAAAACACCGGAAAAAGCGTGCTGGAACGGATCGAGACATAAAAATAGGAAAATAGTTATACCGGGACTAAACTTTTTTTTGTGGTCGTTCACCCTCAAACTTTTATTCGACCGAGAAAACCGTGATTTGATGCATCGTCTCACAACCGTCCCTGGAGCACGAGGAATTTCAAAACGACCGGATGAAGCCCTCGGACCTCCAATGGAACAATGGACGGAGAAAAATATCGTGTCGACAGACCTACCTTTATCGTAGTTACACCACGTAGAGGTTGGAGTCAGTCTCAGCACTTACGACACTACCCGACAGCTCTCGAAACGTCGATTGAGCCCGTTTCTGGTGCCGTAGCCTCAAGCCCATAGGTGCAACTGCTGATTGGAAGCTCATGCAAGACTCAAAAATATATTCTAAGTCCTTTTGGAAAACTTTCCACACACTGATTGTCTCGGGAAGTCTCGGACGAATATAAGCATCGGAGCTAGAACGTCTTTCGAGCCCGGAGTAACACCCTACCTGGATATTACAGCAGCTGCCCTGGAATTCGACAAAAATTCAAACTTGTCAAAAATGAGCTCCACTATCAAAAATATTCTTTTTGCACCTAAGGGATTGATCATTTCTCAAATTGGGACCGCATCTGTCAAATCTATGACCTCGGGGCATATGACGCTCGCAGCAGAAACTCTGTGCGGCACCAACTGTTTGCGCCCACGCTTCCCGCCACCGCGGAAGGCTCCTGTCACAACTCCTCCCCTCTCATACTTTTAGAAGCTTCACAGAAAAGATGAGACTTCCTGCTGCAGGGCTGCCACTCAACATGGTTAAGGACAAGATAAGGTTCGCACGGATCCGTTATGCTCGAAACTCAAGTCTTTGAATAGGTGTCTCAGGAGTCCAGCGGGTATTGGATATACTGTCGCAGCTTGTCCCGCTCCTGGTTGATCCGGGTGAGGTGTCCCCGGTGCAGCTGTCCCCGGGTGTACTCCGAGACACTGTCTATGGATGCACGGAGTCTCGTTGGTGCAATGTAATAAGGGTTCCTCAGGGATAGTGGATGTCCAGATGCAAGTGGGCTTCCGATATGAGGCTCCGTACTGACAGTAGGAACATGCCAAGGGGGGCGGCAGTTGACGCATTACTGCGCGGAACCGCAACGCGAAAGGATACCGCCCCATAGGGTTTTCTATGAACCAGTGCCTGGGTTGCAACCGATCAATTATCATGAGAGTCCTACGGACGCATGCATCAGCCTCCTTCAGCCGCCTGACTCCTGTGGTCTTGGCTTGACTGTACTCTGTGCATGGAGGGTTGGCCCAAATCACATCAAAGTGTCGCGCAGGATACTGCTGAAAGTCCCAATGCAGAATGTCTACAATGTGAGTAGGCTGCCAGCGACTCTCCCGATCCACTGTCACTACTTCACATTGAGGGTACAACTTCAGGAATTCTTTCTCCAGAGAGCCTGTTCCGCTGAATAGTACTAAAATCCGGCAAGGGGGTTTCAATCTCTGTGGGGCGAGATCCTGAGCGCAGAGGGTTGTTACGAAGGCTTGTTCGGATGGGTCGAAACTTTCCCAAGGGAGACTCGTAGATCCTGAGGAAGTGTTTTCTCCTAGGATTTGGTTCAGAGTGAGGCCCTGCTCCGTGGGAGGCAAGACCCTTTTGTTGCGCCTCGATTTCTTCTGCTCTCGCCGGGACTGCTCCCGCTGGTTGGCTTCCTTCCTCAGACGAGCTTCTTCGAAAAGAGCCAGCTGCTCCAGCTTCCCTCCGTAGTTGAGATCCTCCCTAGTCTTCCACTCATCATGAGCTTCGGAATATCCTGTCCATCTGACCTTGAATTCCTCACGCTCCTTTCCTCGCAGGACGCGGACTCGGCGAGCTAGGATTTTCTCCACGTGCGTCTGAGCCTGACCGTCTACAATTACCTTTGCAGGTATAGGGGTCTCGCCTCGGATGGCGAAGTATTGGTCACCACTGGTGCATGCTTTTAAGCGATGCTGAGCAAACACATCGTGGATTCTCCATTTCGGGGGTAGCTTGAGTCTGTATGCCACCGGGGCTCCTCTGTCTATCTTTGGAAGTTCTGCCTGCTGATCGTTGTAGAACCGTTCTAGAACCGGGAGGGGTCCGTGCCACCGAGCCTGCAATTTCTTAAAGGACTGCTTATCCATGATGTTCTCCGTCAGGTGTTTGGCTTCCACCCATACCAGATCTCCTACTTGAAAGGTTTGCTGGGAATGGCGCAGGTCAAATTGAGCACGTTGTCTCTGTTGGGCTTGTTCTAGCTTGACTCTAGCATCCTCCAGTTGGGCCGCAAACTTACTAGCCATCTCATGAGTTGTTCCTACTCCACCCTTCCTGTGACTGGAGGGTCTCTGAGCAGCTTGCACGAATAGGTCTAGCTGGGAGAGCGGGGAGTGTCCGAGGACTAACTCGAAAGGAGTAAAACCGGTGACGTCACTCCTGGTGTCATTGATGGCGAACTCCACGTTGGGACACCAGAGATCCCAGTCTGTTGGGTTGCAGCCTACGAACGCACGTAACATGTCCTCTACGACTCGGTTGGTGTGTTCGGCCTGTCCATCTGACCGGGGTTTGTATGGAGTGGTGGCTGCGACTTTAGTTCCCATGCGTCACAAGGAGAACCTATGCAGATGTTTGAAACACCTGACGGGGTCCGTCTAGATTTGCCTTGGCCCTTGCTGATAGTGTACGCGCCAGCAGCCAATCAAAGACTTGTGTCATCAGTCAATCAGAAAAAGTGGAGCCGCAGTTGTTTGGACAACTCGCGGGCTCAATGAAGAAGCTGTGCAAGTTGACTGTGAACGTGACGGAGGACCCCGTGAAGCAGTTGGGTTATTTTGCTGACGTAATGAGTTCTGTGGCGAACTACAGGGGTGCGAGGTTGGATCCTACTACTGTGGAGGTGGTGGTGATTACGTTGGCTGTTGCTGTTATGCCCCTAGAGTATTCGCAAGTTGTTGCGGATATGAGTAAGGAAAGACGTCCTTCCTTTGATATACCATTGCAGAGGTCTGAGCATTTTTTTGTTAACGTGGTGCAGCAATCCCTGGTTCCGTCATCGGGTATAGTGGGGGCTACCGTTGACGAGGAGACTGTTGCTGTGGCGAGAGCTTTGGTTGCGGATAGAAGAAGGCAGAGCGAGGAGAAGAAGTTCAATGACGGGAAGAAGCTGATATGTCCTACGTGCTCTGGTGTTCATTCCGCGGAGAAGTGCTGGATAGTGAACCCGGCGGGTATGGAGGAGTTCATCAAGCTAAATCCTGCTAAGGAGAAAGCGGTGCGTGAAAACTATGCGCGAAGGCTCAAGAGAATCGCGGCGAAGAAGACACCTGACACAGCAACAACAACGGTGGCAGAGCGACTTCATCAAGTTCAGTGAGGCAGCGCCGTACACAGGTATCTGCGGAGGAGTTGTGGAGCTTGGAGAATCATGAGGAAGTTCTTGTAGCCTGTCCTGCTGTTCTTACGGTGGCGGACCAGAAGGTGTTGCACACGGGTGAGGTGTTGGAGGACGTGTGGGTGTACGGTGTGTTCAATCGTAGTGAGGAGGACGACGTGCGAGTACAGGAGGAGTGCTCTATTAAGGCTCCAGGAGGAGACCTGTGTGCGGCAACCGTGGTGGACGCAGACAGAGAACTATTCTTTGACAGCATGGCGAAGAAGTCTATTTTTAATGACTTGTCTATGTTTGAGGGCGCTCAGGTGAATGCGTCAGCAGCTGTGTCGTTCAAAGTCATGGCTGGAGAGGTGACTACGTCTCGCGGAGGAGGCCGAGGGACTATTACCTTATGGAACCGAGTGACGAAGAAGGTTGACGTGCTGAAGGTGGAGGCGCAGTACGTGCCTGAGTCGCCTTTCAACCTGGTATCTGCCGTGAGTCTGGAGGACAAGTTTGGGTTGTATGCGCAGTTCGGAGACCGTGTGCTGAAGGACAAGGTGGGCTTATGCGAGTACGAAGTCTGCAAAAAGGGGAACGTTTACGTTCTGCCTGAGGTCATCGTGGAGGTTGCGCTGCCGGGGGTGGCGTGCGAGCAGAAGGAGCGCGGTCCGGTGAGGGACAAGTGCAATTGGAAGTTCACCGAGTTCCAGAAGTGGAACGAAGAGAAGGGACCATTTCATCTGGATATGTGTGCTGATGAGCACAATCGGCAGGTGAACGAGTACTACTCTCTGGTGAACTCGGTGTTTCTTCACTGTCTGACGGGACGCAACTTCTGGGGCAACCCGCCGTACGACGATATGTTCATTGAGAAACTGCTGACGAAGGTTCTCATGGACTTCTCGAAGGACCCCGCGAACACTAAGTTTATGTTGGTGGTGCCTTGCAAACCGAATGCTACTTGGTGGAGGTTGACTACGAAGTTTGAGGAGCTGCACGTGTACTCGAAGGGCAGCGTCATATTTTCTGCGAGGACAGACCAGTGCTATAATGTGTCCGAGCTGGTGGAGTCGGAGCCTGGTCGTGTATTTATCCAGGGGACTCCGTGGCTGTTGTTGTGCTGCATCTGGACCAGTTTGTGGCGCCGAGAGTGGACGTGAAGATTATCGCTCACATCAGGCTGGGTCGCACGTGTGACAAGCATGTTGAGGTCATGGACCTTCAGAGGGTGGACCTTGGTGTGAACTCTGAGGAGCTGAAGAACAGTAGTGTGATAAGCTGTTATGTGAATTGTATGGCGTGCCAGGTGGCGGCACCGAAGAGGCCATCGCAGACGACAGATAGGGGAAGGGTCCCGAAGTCTGTACGGAAGGTGGTGGAGAAGAGGTTGGTATCAGTCAAAATGGGGCAGTTGACTTTCACTGATCATGGTGGACCGTTCATGAAGTCTACCAAAGGATATCGTGGGTACACTATTCACGTGGATGACTATTCTGACTTGTGTCACTTCTATGCCTGGACACAGAAGTTGGAGTATGTTCGCTCTGGAGGACTATCGTAAGCTGGTGAGAGCAACTGGGCGAGTGTTTCTCGAGGAGGAGACTCATGTTGAACAGGTGGTGTACGATCTGGACGTGCTGGGATTGCACTCGGACAATGACTCGACCATCGTTTCTGGGAAGACTAAGAAGTACTGTGAGGACAATGCTATCGTGCAGAGGACAACGTCACCGTATTTGCACGAGAACAATGCCAGGGCGGAGACTTTGAACAAGTTCCTGCAGACGAAGGCGAGGGCTATGCTGGCGACTGCTGGTTTGCCTGCGACTATGTGGCCTTTGGCGATGAGGCATGCTGTTTTTCTGATCAACAGGTTATGCAAGTCGAGACTGGGTATGAAGTCTAGTTTACAGATGCTGAACCAGAAGTACGATCTGTTTGTGATGCGAGTGTTTGGGTGTCGAGCCTATGCTTTTATCGATGCAACTCTGCGTACGAAGCTAGCGGATCGAGCCACTCCTCTGATCTACGTGGGACACGACGAGCGATCAACGGCTTATCTGCTTTACAGTCAGGAGAAGCAGAAGGTGGTGAGAAGTGGCATGGTGCGATTCGATGAGCGCGTCGATCAGTATGGACAGCTGGTGATGTCTTGGGATCCCTCTATGATGAAACCTTTGAAGTTGTTATATGACTGCGAGTCCTTGGATGGAAAGTTCGTTTCAGCCTTCGTGGGAGCCGCGACAATTATACTGGATCTGCGTGTCTACGTGGAATTGAAAGGTGATGAGTTCACTGGTGTAGTTAAGTTGAGCAGTGCTGGTGGAGGATCGTTTTGGACAACGGTGAGTGTGTTTCTGGAAGCACGGGTGGAGCATCTTGCGTTGCTGTTTGAGTATTGCGAGCAGCTGACAGTGAATTCATTTTATCCGTTGTTTGAGAAGGTGAAATTGCAGCGGTCAGGAGGAGGTGAATGGGAGGCAGCAGTGGTGTGTGCTACGGCACGAGAGGATCATGTGTTGCCGTATCAGGTGATATTGGAACGTCATGCTGGGGTGAGTGGCTCGGCAATTGATGTGAGTGAGGCTCGAGTGAGGTTTGAGAATCGTCATGTTGCTCTGGCAGCTCATGGGGAGAAAATGACGGGGTTGCCGGTTGGTGTGACGGAGCCGAAAGGATGGGTTTAGTTGTTGAAGGGACCTGGCGCATTGGAGTGGCAGGAGTCGGACCACAAGGAGGAGTGTGCTCTCATTGACGTGAAGCAGGCAATCTTGCCAGTGGAGACGGCGCCTGCTGGTGAGAAGGTTATGCGCATGGTGGCTGTGTACAAGGCGAAGCTGGACTCTGCAGGGGTGCTGACCGAGAGGAAGACCAGATGGGTTGTATGCAGTAATGGTCAGCAGCACGGTGTGCACTATGAGGACGTGTACGCTCCGTGTACTCAGCTGTCAACGTTGAGAATTCTGATTCAGCTCAGTTTGGTGTTGGGACTGTTGGCCTTTTCTTTGGACGTCATCACGTGCTTTTTGAACGGGGAGTTGGACGTGGACACTCCAATGTATGTCAGCTGGCCTAATGCACGGACAGTACGGGGAGTACTGTATGGAATTTTGCAGAAGAGCGTGTACGGGTTGAAGCAGGCACCGCGCATCTGGTACAAGACGAGCAAGGAGTTTGTGTTGGCTTATGACCACAGGCTCCGGGTGTCGAACATTGACCCGTGTTTGTTTTACATTTGGCAGCCCGGGACTCTGGTGGTGTTTGTGTACGTGCACGTGGACGACTATACGGTGTTCACTTCATCAGTGCAGTGGAAGGTGGAATTTTTCAGAGTATTCAGTGAGAAATGGCCTAGCAAGGACAAAGGGCCGTTGGTGGATTTGCTGGGTATGAGTATGACTTTCAGAGACTGTGGTCTAGTCAGAGAATGTGGAATCAGTCAGGTTGGGCTTATCCAGCGCATGCTGGAGAGATATGCGATGCAGGACTATAATCCCTGTATGACACCTATGGAGCCCAGACTGTCTTTGATGCCTGTGGACTCGGAGGAGAAGTTGGAGAAGCTTCCCTATGTGAATCTGGTGATGGAATTGATGTGACTGGCACGTTGCTCACGGCCTGATATTCTGACAGCGGTCTGTTTTGAGGCCAGGTTCTCTCACTGCTACGGGCAGGAGCATTGGCAACATTTGAAGCGTGTGCTGAGATATTTGAAGGAAACTCTTCATGGGTGTTTGACTATGCAGTGCAGTTCGCCAGCGTCACTGAATGCAGAATTGATAGTGACAGCTTATACAGACGCAGACCATGCAGCAGACAAAGTGACCAGACGGTCTGTGACAGGTTCACTGGTGCGACTGAATGGCAGCACGGTCATGTATTCGTCAAAATTGCAGAAGACAGTTGCAGTCAGCACAGCAGAGGCAGAATTGATAGCGTTGTCAGAATGTGCACGGGACGTTGGACGTAGGAAAACAGTAGACTCTCATGCAGTGTTAAACACTGCAGGCACAGAATGACTAATTATGAGTAATGATGACAGTTTGGAAAGAAGTCAGAGTATAGTACTATGTGTATATGTAGACAGAGCAATGATGACAAGGACTGCAGCAAAGTTAGCAGATCAATTCAAGATGTATACAGTATCTGGTTACAGAACACCAAAGTACAAGTAGGAGTATAGAAAGCTATGACTGAGTAACAGGGTCAGCTTTTAGCGGGAACACAACACTGTTGATAAGCAATATGCGTAACTCAAAAACACTTCTATCAGATTTAATATGATTCAACTGTGTGTGTAAGTTCTAACACATTCTACTAGATAATATGCCTGAGTATATTGAACTAAGTAGAAGTTGATTATCCTACCCCAGGCGTCCAGCCATCCCGGACCCCACATTCGTGCACCCCAGGCGTCCAGCCATCCCGGACCCCACAGTCGTGCACCCCAGGCGTCCAGCCATCCCGGACCCCACAGTCGTGCACCCCACGCGTCCAGCCATCCCAGACCCTCGTGCACCCCAGGTGTCCAGCCATCCCGGACCCCACAGTCGTGCACCCCAGGCGTCCAACCATCCCGGACCCCACAGTCGTGCACCCCAGGCGTCCAGCCATCATGGACCAAGCAGTTGGTTCGTTTGGCTCAAGGAACTTGCCTCAACGCCAAGTCAAAAACATTTTGGCTCATCATACAGATTAGGGCCACGCCGAATCATACCACCGCCAGCGAATGGCCGGTCACTTTGCCCCTTTGATGCAGGTAAGATTTATATAAGCTTGCCGCAAAGAACGAGCTGGTGGCATGAGGTTCAAGGGGGGGAAGATTACGTCGGCGGATGGCAGATTCGGTACTAGGGCGCTGCGTCAATTGCTTTCGCTCGAAGTTCGACTTTTTCTTGGTGAGAGCTGGATTTTCCGGCTCATCCTCTGCTTCGGGCGGAGCTCTGAATTCCTCCAAAATGGACATTGCAGTCTTCAGCCGCACAGCGGAGAACCAGACTGACCGCTTGCAGCGATCCTATACACCAGGCAGTTTGGCCCCCACCCCGCCCAGCCCTATCAACAAGCTAGCCCCTCTCGCCCCGCCTACGTGTCACCTCATCCTCTTGCCTAGCTACATGCTGATCCAAATGTGTCTTCTGCTCAGCCCCATCATTCGTCATGTCTCCAGCGCCAAGCCCCATTGTCAACCCCACCCCCTCCTGGTAAGCTTCCATCCCCACCATGATTCCTTCGCCCCTCTGGACAACATCCACGTGAGACAGCATCGCCCCCATTACCATCCCCATTGTGATTTGCCTCTCCCCGTTGACCAGCCTTATTGTGTGAAACACCTGCCACCTCGCACAGCCTAATCGTGGAGCTTCCACCAGGCCCATCTTCAACTCATATTTCCCAACAGCACCTCCCACAGCCAAATCGTTGAGCTTCCAGGCCCATCTTCAACTCATATTTCCCAACAGCACCTCGCACAACCCTAATCGTGGAGCTTCCGCCAAGCCCATCTTCACCTCATATTTCCCAACAGCAACTCCCTGTCCCGTCATGTGACCCACACGACCCATCATAGCCATCTTCAACTCATATTTCCCAACAGCAACTCCCTGTCCCGTCATAAACCCACACGACCCATCATAGCCATTCAACTCATATTTCCCAACAGCAACTCCCTGTCCCGTCATAACCCACACGACCCATCATGGTCATTCTTCAACTCATATTTCCCAACAGCAACGCCCTGTCCCGCATGCACCCACACGACCCACCAAGCCCATCTTCAACTCATATTTCCCAACAGCAACTCCCTGTCCCGTCATATCGACCACGACCCACCAGGCCCATCTTCAACTCATATTTCCCAACAGCAACTCCCTGTCCTGTCATGCAACCCACACGACCCATCATGGTCATCTTCAACTCATATTTCCCAACAGCAACTCCTTGTCCCGGCATATCCACACGACCCACCAGGCCCATCTTCAACTCATATTTCCCAACAGCAACTCCCTGTCCCGGCATGCAACCCACACGACCCATCATGGTCAATACTACACTCTCCTCGGCGCATCCTCGCCACTACCTGCATGCGCTGCGCCTGCTCAAAGGCCCCCTTAAAGGCCCCCCTAAAGGCCCCCCTCAGAACGCCACTGCAACCTCGCAGCCTCCCCAATACCACCTTCTGCTTCCCAACATGAAAATGTGGCCCCATCCTTCAGAGCAGCATTCCCTTCCTCCACACATCCTTGGCCTTAAATGTGAACTCCCCTCGGTGCACGCCATCTGCCCAAAATGTGACCCTGAACCTGCGGGCAGTCTACTCCTAGCGTGAAGCCCCCCTTTAGAATACCAGCTTTGAACCACGGGCTTCTCACCCTATTTGCCATGGCATCCCACACGGCCCACCACCAGCCTCGCCGACCCCCACTGCCATGGCATCCCACACGGCCCTCTTCTGCCATGGCAACCCACACGGCCCACCACCAGCCTCTCCGGCCCCCCACCGCCACACCATCCCAAATGGTCCACCGCTGGCATCTCGAGCCCGGTACAGGTGACGATCAGGCAGTCGTACAATATACATTAGTTGTCCATGTCTGCTGGCTACATGGTTTATAGGTTACAAAATTGTATCAGGCAGTGCATGCATACATTGAACAGTGCAGAAGGCAGGTGTGACCAGACAGTCCCGCGTCCAGCAGAATACATGTTTGATTGGTAATAGCCCTGAGCGCAAAAGAGCAACAACCACTGATGCACCGGCGCTTAGAAGAGACTTCCGCAATACCTCTCGCCCAAGAGGGTACCCCTCGGTATACAGCCCCCACTCTTCATCCGAAGTGATGTGCCGGAGCCTGGAGGAGTACTCCTCGATGAAAGGCTCCCACGTCGGATTGACCTGTGTGGGGAGGTTGCAGCACTTCCAGATTTAAAGACGCAACCCCCCAAGCTTCAATGTGAAGTAGGCGACCAGAAACCTACTTTGACGAGTTGGATACAGCATCGCTCCAGCGACGCCACCTACGCTGTTGCAAAGGGAACTCGCGTATGTGCGGAGAGGTAAGCATTTCCCCGTTGCCTCCCCCGCAGTTCCCACTTGACGGGTCCAGAAAATAAGTTTCGCGTGTGCTAGATTCCGAGAAAAATGCACCGTATTCCACAAGAGATAGACGGTTGCTACAAGTTTAATCGTCTGACGACCGCAATTCCCCAGTAAGCATTTGCTTACAGAAGACAAGCGATAAGGAAGGAAATGCTAAAATGTGCCGTAGGGTCGTAAGATGCCGTAAGAAGAGACAAGGACACTACCAAGAAAAGGTGAATAATCTCAGCTTCTAGCATGTGGTAAGTTCCAGGCTTTCCTCTTCTTTTCACGTCCCATCTGCCTTTCTCGAGCCCAAGTAAATCGTGTGCCTGCCGCAGGAGAGGCGTTCAGAACAGCGCTCCACCAGTTGCCACACTAAGGTATGCGCAGTCCACATCCAGGCCTAGCGCCCGAACTCCCACAGGCCGGCCGTTGTGCCAAACACATGTGAATTTTGTGCGCAAAGCTTACTCCACCCTCGCATTCAGATCTTTTCTCAGCGTCTAAGTGGAGATGTCAATGCGTCGATCGGGCCACGAGTGTCTGAACATACACCATCGGGTAAAGTAGCTCGCGCCGAGAATGCTGCAATGCTTGATGCCCCGAGAAAGCTTGGTTGTTTTTTGTTGTATTCTAAGAGAACGCACAACTCGTGACACGTTCCAGCTGACGGCAGAAAGCCTGAAGGCAGAGGCGCGAATCCAGTGGGCGTGCGTGAGCGTCAGTCGGTTTGTCTACCATTTTTTCGATTTCTTCGAACTTAACGCTCGAATCAACATCGAAATAGAAATCGGACTCCTTCTCTTTTTCTGTTTGGGCCGAGCCATCCTCGCCTTGATGCGACAAGTGGTCATCTTTTCCCCGCGCCGAGGTCTGCAAAACTAATTTGAACGACTTGGGAGGCTTGACAATTTGGGTAGCCTGTTTGTCATCCGCATTCCCTTTGATCTCTGTTGACTCACTGTTGACTTCCATCCTCGTCAGTGCGTTGTCCTACGATATCCACCTTTCATCCAGAAGAAAGATGTGGGTCCGGATGGGCATTGCACCACTGCATGTCGCGCTCTTCATGCCGCGCTCAAGAATCCTTTCTCAGAAACTACCGTGAAAACCCCAGCCATCTTACTAGCCTGCGTTCAATATGGCCCTCTACTTGAACGCTCGCTTGGAATCTCGTCACATCAGCACAAGTTGTTTGCCTCTTTGATGAGAGAAGAAACTCAGGAACCCTGCAGCCCACATGGAGTTCCTGCCGAGTCTTAGGGTGACGGGCATTGCCCTACGCCTTTCAGAGTGTCTACTTCGGTTAGGCGCCTCAATCACGGCGTGAAGCTGAACGAGACATGGTCGCTTAGCACTGGTGTGCAGCTTTACAAAAGACGTTCCAAGGTGAAAACACGGGACAGTTCGAGGGAAACGCCAAATATACGACTATCGTAGGTCTACCGCTCTGAGACCAAGCATCCAGGAAGATATGCGGACTAAATGATTTTTAATGAGCGCATATTTTTACATTCTTTGTTACTTATCAACAATTTAAGGATGAAGACGACTGGTGAACTGGCGTGGGACTTTCGTTTGAACTTCCACTTTTCGCTTCGACTTGGATCTTGGTTTTGCTATGATACGAGAGCCATAGCCAAGACCCAAGTAAAAGTATGACATGTCATGTTACGTCATCGTCATGTCATGCTCATGTCGTGCTCATCGTCATGGCCATGGCCGAGACGACCTCCGCTCCGCTCGGCCGAGACCTTCAGCTTCACGAGACGAATGACAGGCTCGAGTGACACACGACAGTGTCACACGACAGTACGAGTAGCGAGTACAGTAGGGCTCGGCTCTCCACTCCGTCTCGTCGACGTGAGACCACACGACAGACCTCACGCGTCAGACAAAAAAGAACCTTCATTCTTCAACCTGAGACGATCGCATCACGGTTCAAAGTTGTGATAAGCCAGGTGGGAGAGGTTTCATCGAAAGTTGGCAAAAGGCTGCAACTTATAATTCATGCATCTTTTGAAGAAATGTTTTTTATTTTGCCTCGCGTGAGCCAGTAATTCGTGTCTTTATGGTTGGCAAGCGTTGAAAGAAAGTCAGCTGCCAAAGCCTCGTTAGCACATAGCGTTCTTCTCCGCACCCAGCTTCAAACCCTATTTAGTTCATGCACAGAACGCACTGACTTCAATTACGTCGCTCAGCTCATGGGAACGCTAGAACCTGATCAATCCGGAAAGAGAAGCGCAACACTTCTAGAGCAGGTAAAGAGCTGGCTTCGCCGGAGTTGTCTCTTGCTGCATGTAAAAGACAATAGCGACATGGTTTCTCACCTCTCTAAGCCACGTCTATCCCTATGTATATTGGAAGGCTCGTTAGGGTTTAATCTTCACCTGATGACTCTTCCCAATATTATTCTTGGCACTTTTCAACTCGGTTTTCAAGATCCAACATCCTTACCAATACCAACCTTCGACCATGTTCACAAGTACTCGTGAAGGTCTCGGCCAGTTCTTTTCTCGACCGATTCTTTACCGTTGGATGTAGCTATCGCCCGGTACAGAACAAGTTTCGAGAACCGGTAGAGAGAACTGGTCGAGACCTTCACGCGTACCTGTTCACAATATCACTTTTGCTTCCTATCGAGTCACTCAGCTCTGTTTTTTTCGAATTTTCCTGGGAAACTTTCTTCAGGAAACTTTCTTGGAGTTTTTACGTATACGCACTTACCTGCTGTGACTGACAACCCAGGTGCTAATCGACGTCTTCAAGTTTCTGGATGTCGAGTCGTGTCTTCGTGCGCGAGCAGTTTGTCGGAGCTGGAAGCATGCCCATGACTGCCCTCTACAGTGGAAGGTGACCACTCGATTTTTATCAAGCGCCTTTCCAAGTATTGCATCGAGGGTATCCAGTTCGTACCAGTTGTCACTTTTAGCAAGTATTTGGAAGACGAGGCATCGCTTCAGCTCGTCTCCCTTCAGTTCCTTTGAGGAAATCCAGACGCTTTCCGCTGCCTTTGGAAAATTCATGCTTCGAACATTAGACTTACTCGAGCGTAGTTACCGTTGTGTGGTTGAGGCTTTGCTTGCTTCTCCCTCGCAGCACCTTTGCGAGCTCGACCTTATGCCAGCCCCCCGAGTCCTGGCGGCCGTCCAGCAGCAGATGACTCAGGACTTTATATACAAGGTGCTCTTTTTCACCGAGCCGCGTGTCAAATACAACGGTGTGTACTACTCCCAGCGCGGGCGCGGCTTTGCGTGGCTGCGCTTCTACGATGACGGGATGATACTCTCCACGTCCACCAACGATACTCGCCCCGAGAACTTACTCCGTTGGTTCCACCGCGGAAACACGGAGCTCACGCAGGGTTCACTTAAGCTGCGCTCGCGGCACAATATGCAGTTTCGGCTCACGAGCTCCGCTGGCCTGATCGATTGCCACGGCCAAGGCAAAGACGAGGGACTCATGGTCCAGTGGTACAGCCACATCAGCCGCAAGCGCGGGGCGGACTCTTACTCCTTCGTACCCTGCCAGGTGCGTTACATAGAACTCATGTGTTTGGCGGCTGCCCTGCCCCCTTCCAACTGACAGTACGCGTACTCCCCGTCAGTATTGCAGTTTCCCCAAGCCCTCCTCTCACTGAGAAGGCCGTCGCCGCTTACCCCTCCCAGGGAATGGCGGGGTACCCCCATACTCCTCCACTTAGACTGCGACTGATCCCCAGCCCCGACCCGCTACACTGTCTCCTGGCGCCTTCTTGGCGGAGGATCCGCTCTGCGATATGACCTGTTTGCGCACTCGAAGCTTACGCCAAACCTCGTCGAACGGCTGGCACGCGAAAGCCACCATGTTCGCTTAGCGCCTCCTACCGTACTTATGTACAGACCCCCGTGCTCTTGGCTTCCCAGCCCTCTTTTCATCAACGGAGGTCTCCGGCACTGCCGCCCTGCCTGAAGGACTCGTGCTCTCGTGTGAGGTTGCTGCTCCGGCACTTTCTGATCCATGGAAGTCTCTTCTGCGGCGTCATTTGCCCTACCTTCGGGGAGTTGCTTTTGATGCACCTCCGAGAGACGTGGGCACCTTCGGGGAGTTGCTTTTGATGCACTTCCGAGAGACGTGGGCACCTTCGGGGAGTTGCTATTGTTGCACCTCCGAGAGACGTGGGCACCTTCGGGGAGTTGCTATTGTTGCACCTCCGAGAGACGTGGCACCTTCGGGGAGTTGCTATTGTTGCACCTCCGAGAGGCGGGGCACCTTCGGGGTTGCTATTGTTGCACCTCCGAGAGACGGGGCACCTTCGGGAGTTGCTATTGTTGCACTTCGAGAGGCGTGGGCACCTTCGGGGAGTTGCTATTGTTGCACCTCCGAGAGACGTGGGCACCTTCGGGGAGTTGCTATTGTTGCACCTCCGAGAGACGTGGGCACCTTCGGGGAGTTGCTATTGTTGCACCTCCGAGAGACGTGGGCACCTTCGGGGAGTTGCTATTGTTGCACCTCCGAGAGGCGTGGGCACCTTCGGGGAGTTGCTATTGTTGCACCTCCGAGAGACATGGGCAGCTTGACCTTAGTTATTTGTGCCTCCAAACGATCTAGGACGTGACCCGAGTCTAGTGACCGATCTCGTGAGGCTCCAACTATTTTATTCTGGGGTCTGGTATTGTCACCTGAACAGGTGCCCGAGGACGATGTCTGGCCCGAGGGGGTTGACCCCTCTCTGGAAGACCACTTCCTCCTGGACTACGACATGGACCCCGGAACGCCTCACACTCCCCTCAGCTACATGCAGATGGGCGAGGAGCTTGAGGAGGCCATGGAGGAGGAGCACGTGCAGACGGAGGCGATGTTTAGAGATTTCTAAGGAATGCCTTTTTCGCCGGAGTCCATCCGCTTGCCGATGCCCTTCACGGACCCTGGAGTACCCGATGTAAAACCGTGCAAGCTGAAATCTTTCTCTGTCAGCTTGCTGCAGCGGATTGACAACTCTATAAACTCTGTTATGCTGCAGCGCAACATAAACGGTAATATGCTCAGGAATGCTGGTGATTACATGCATAACATCGACTCTACAGTCACCCTTAAGGTTCTCAAGGCTCCAAGGAACCCTCAACGTTGAGAAGGTTACTGATCACAAGAATACTTTACGATTCGTGCTTGCAAGAGAGCTTCCGCACAGCGGGCCCCTAGAAAGCATGCAACAACTAAGGGCTACTTTCTTCCCTTTAAGATAGCAACCTAAGAGAGCATTCACAGCTCCTCGCAAGGCATCGGGCAAGTGTGCTACGGAGTAAAGTACGTAGTATGTAAATGCGCAAGCTCTTTTTCAGACTCCCTCTGAAGTCTTTCAGGACAACAGTTGCAGCTTTGGAGCCAGGCTTCTCAAGACACTCACTAGGCATTGATTCCATCGCCTACTGTGTAAAATCTGATTTCATAGACATATAAGCATGTTTGGTTGTATAGTATGACGCTTTAACTGGTTTTCACTCTTGTTCTTGTGATGCGAGTCTTGATTTTACGATATTGGGACCAGCCTGGCAAATGAATAGACCATCCGAGCCCACTGCTGACAGGGGACGTGGCATTAGGGACACCAAGGAGACGGAACTTCTTTGGGCCCCATTTCCTGCAAGCACCCCGATATGCAAGTAAGCATCCCGCCCCGTAGCGCATGGGATACGGCAGCACATCCTGAGTAACCCCCACATAAAACGAGCCACAGTTGTCTATGTGGTAGGGGTGGCCGCGGGATATTAACAGTAGTATTAACGGTCCTGGGAGGTGGCTCCCCCCGCTGCAAAAACAAAAATGTAGGCAGCATTTAAGCCTGCAAGGGTCCGATCATGGAATATGTTGGACTCTGGGGTGAAACGGGATCTCCCACCAATTTGAGTGAATAATTGAGAGTCGGGGATTACAAACTCTGGGTGGCTTCCTCTTTAGGCCTCTCAAATTATCATACGTGCGGAAGGCGTCCGATGACTTACTCATCTCTGGGGGTCACCGGGAGCCTGATACCAATGACCTAAGCCCTTCCATTGATGCGAAATGGATACCCCCTGAGTCACCAGAGTTTCTTGATTTTTCGAGCAGCGAGGAGGCAAACAGATATCTTGGAGTATGGTTTGCACTTAATGGTGAATGGGACAAACAGGCGGAAATCCTCATCGAAAGACTAAAAACTACTCTCACTTCCATTCAACTGCAGCACATGACCCTGCACCCGCTAAGATATGTTGGTGGATATATAGTTCGGCGGTAATATATATCTAACTAGCGCGATAAACCCTGAGTTAAGGGTTACGGAAATCAGAACGGTAAAAGTCCCATTGATAAAAAGGGAGATACACATAAATACTAACGGGAGTTTCCCGACTACTGGTGACGGTCACCCAGCCTACTTTAGGAAGTGACAAGTGACAGATTAAACTGTCGGTGTGTCACATCCAGCACACCACCTAGGGTGGTGACCGGACCTAGTAGTGAAACGAAGCAAACAAACTCCCTACTTAACTTCAGGAGGAAACTGTAGCACACCCGGGGGCCTGTACTCTTGGTCAGGGCGGTCCCAGGCACAGCAAAGGTTGTCAAATACTGTTGTTAATCGCTAAAACCCTAAACACAACTCAAATTCAGAGAGCTCCTCTGCACATCTAGGAGGCCAACGAACAGCTAATCCCTAGGCAGGCGCGGTGTGAACACTCTCAGCCACTAGAGGCTTGCGGGACTGGCGGTCCGGCCCGAAGCAGCGTGAGGGTGAGATAGTTGCCGGCCTCCGGGGCCGGGGGTAAATCATTCGTAGAAGAAATCTCTGAATCCTCGATCACAGCCGCATGGTCACCAGAGCTCGGCTCCTCGTCATCGGACGAGTACGGCGGTGGCGGGTAAGGCGGCGACGGCGGAATCGGTGGGTCGGGGTCATATAGCTCTGGCGGCAGCGGGACATTGCGGAGAGTGCGGAAGCCTTGCCGCAGCTCCCTGAGTTAAGGGTTACGGAAATCAGAACGGTAAAAGTCCCATTGATAAAAAGGGAGATACACATAAATACTAACGGGAGTTTCCCGACTACTGGTGACGGTCACCCAGCCTACTTTAGGAAGTGACAAGTGACAGATTAAACTGTCGGTGTGTCACATCCGGCATATGTCATTAATGCGGTTGTAGTCCCTAGAATGGCATACCCCCTTAAAGTTACCTCAGCAATTGCTAATTCCTCAAAGAATATTGCACTTGAATTAGACAAAATGATAGCTTCTTTCATAATTAGATATTTGGGTTGTCCAATGGACACTAATCACCAAATAATCTGGACAGCAGTCTGCCAGGGGGGGTACGGTATTGATAGTGTTTTCGATATTGCAACTGCATCATGTGTTACTGAAACCATGAACACCCTGTTCACTGCAGATGAACACGAATATTGGCAACACAACCACATTGACCGTATCAATGACCCCTACCTTATCTCACTATATCGTAGAAACAGTAACCTGTGGCTTAAAATAATGATTCAAAACATGAACAGCGAAATGTGTAATAATGCTATCTCGGGCTTCCCCTTCTCACACTATGCAACCTATAGTCACACAAAAGACAAACGTTTTAACTGGTTCAGGCGTACAGGCCACATTATGGCCAAACTTGGATACGCTATTGATTCTAAAAATTACCCTGAAAATGTAGCTGGTGAAACCGCATTAGTCGCCACCCTTCCCAGACCACTCTACATGTCAAGAAATGTGACCTCTGCAATCAAAAAATACAATCTTAAACACACAAGATCTTTTTTGTCCCCCTGCGGTGGAATGCTAAAAAATTGGCGAGAAAGCAAAAGCTTTTTCAGGTTGAACGGTAATAGACCCCCTGGATGGCTTACAGAAATTGAAAGAGAAATGCTTCAAAACCCCGCAGATCCAGACCCACAGGCCAGATATGTTAAGAAACAATACAGAGACACAATAGAACCTCCGGACACGAGTGAGTTTCACTGGAAAGGAAATGGTGACATAGATTCCATCTCTCTTATCCACATTACCGATATTGACTTACAGGCCATGTCAATACAATATACAGAATACAGTAACAGTGCCATAAATCCCAATGTCTTTGTCAGAATCGAAGGCACCAATAGTCTTCAATACGACTTTGAATATAGCATCACCAATGACGGTTGCATATTAATTCCAGCAGGATCCATTATCGAATATAACGACAATACAGACCCGCCCTCTTCCGTTCTTGCTAAAGTCAATAATATAAATTCACACTATGACTACATCTTAGACAGACAGTATGAGACCATTATTGCCAGAATGAAAAACAGAACTGCGGAAGAAGATAGTGAATACAGCTGCCCTAGCGACTCAGAAGAAGAATCTACTCCCCCCGCTGAAAAGAACAAACAGACGGAGGACTATGATATGGCAAGCGATGGTTCCCTATTTGCTGGTAAAAAATCAGCATGCGGTGGTGCCGCATATGTCATAAACAACTTTGACAACGGAATGCCATTAGTTCGGAAGATGAATATCCCCCCCTCAAGAGCTTTCACCGCATCGGGGCTATTTATCAAGGAAGATATCCAAAACCCTAGCAGCACATCCGCTGAAATTGCGGGACTACGATTTCTACTCACTGAACAAAAAGAAAAACTTCTCAAATCCATGACTCCAATGGTGCATGCCATTGACTCCATGGCCGCAATATTTGCTGTAATAAAGGATGGCAGATCCATGAGTGCCCGTGACAAATTACGTGAAGCTAACCGCAGAGATGTGCAGGCTGTCCGCCTACTACTAGAAGAACTTGGTTTCTACAGTGAAGGAGACCACAATAAAATTATCCTCAAATGGATCAGGGGTCACAATAATGACAAAGTTCATGACAGAGTGGACCGCACTGCCAAAAGAGCCTCATTCAGAGGAGGTTGTTTAGACATCTCTCGCTACGACCCCGCCGAGGAACTACCTTTCTCATTGTTCTTTTTCGAGGTTCCTATCTTAGGTGATATTCGCAGTCACATCAGAAGAATGCAACGTCTCTCACACTATCATAATTGGAGAACTCTACAGTCCCAAGGAAAGTACTTGAGGATGCTCAATGAGAATAACACCACCCCCACTAACGACATTTCCAAAATCACACCTAAAGCTTTCACTGCTTCTAGAAGTAGAGAACTCCTGGGTCTCCAAGCCTCTCCAGCACGTTCATTTAAACTGGGGGAAAACGTTAGTGAAAACTGCCCCTACTGCCAACAGAATACAAAATGCGCCTTCGAACACATCCAACTCGAATGCCCAGGACATAATAATAGTTTGAATAATCTTAGAATAACCCAGGATGCTGAACTGAGGAAAATCATTGCTGAAGAAATTTCAGAAAAGCCTGTTGGAATCTGTATAGGCAGCCCTGACTGGGAGTCCCGGTGCAGGCCCCTATGACAGACCCCTAGGACCAACACTGGACTGCTGACTGATCTATAGGTCCGTGCTGTGACACACGCTGTGTCACAGGTAGGCTAGTTTCCGAGACCGTTGCGAGACCGTTCCGGGTATATCTAGCTTAGGGTTTATTTATCTTGAGAGAGTTTATCCACACAGTTCGGGACCCTCTGATATCTAGTGAACTAGGATATTCCGGTAGGTCGTGGCCCCATCCACGCTTTATTCCACTTGCTAGTTTGGCCATGATTGGCTAAACGGCCGCTCGGAGAGGTGGTGCGCGTTTGCGCGTTTGGGTATCAGCAAGAGTTATGAGATGAGCAGCTTGCGGTGAGCGACTTTGAGCCGCGGCTATGGGGTACCGGCTTGGATCGGGTTTCGTCGTCGCAATGTCCATTCACGTTTTTCTGCACGTTCTGATCCCGCCTGCTACCGTGTTTTGGGCTGGTGACCTTGGCACCTTTGACTTCGACGACATCTGCCTTTGCCCCTCGCTCGCATGGCTCGACCGCTCGTTCCGTATCTGTGACGTCGTGTTTTTCTCCGCGACCCTACCCAAACGTGCTGCAGCGTACCACCTCCCCTCAGGCTTATCTAGAGATGGGAATCACAACAAGATCCAAGAAATCCCTCGCGAGGGACAGCGACATCGACGCCTCTCTGAGGTTGATCGACGGGGTACTGTACGGAACACGCCGACGGCAGCTACGCCTTCCGTTCCTACCCCCAACCCTGCATCGAACGAAGACGCGGACGTGGCCGTCAGACGTTACCTGCAGGAGCAGTCCAAGCTCGTCGACGAGATCTACAAAACGCGACTGCATCGAGCTTGGGCCAAGAGTATCCGTGAGGATATTCTTGGCGACAAGAAGCATCATTTTCGCGGTACGGACGACGCTGGCCTTCTGTCCGACCTGGTGGTGCAGCTGCGTACGGAGTTTCAGTCGGCTGGTCTGGAGCTACGTGCCTTTGACCTCGACGACCCTCTGGCACCCGTGGTCAACAGGGTGAATGGGCTTCTCTACGACGTTCTTGCCCTGGTGATTGAGAAGCACAGCAACGCGTTCGTCTGGCTGACTGGTACCGATTCTTCGACTGACCGAGATGGACGGCGAGCTCTCATCGACGTTATCAAGGGCTGTGTGCCGGTGGCACTACGGGAGTCCCAGCAGGAGGAGCACGCCGCGTTGCGTTATCCCGCAAGCGTTGACCCGCAGCCGGTATTGGCTAAGGAGCAACGTTTGGTGCGGGATAACCGAGCTTCCGACTGGACACCGACCGAGGCCACGAGGAAGTTGTCCCTCTACACCCGACTCGACCCCGTGTTCTACGCTGCGGTGAAGGTCCGCTATCCCATGGCCGCTGACTTGACTCAGGTGTCACTGGTTTCGCTCCGCTCCATGGTTGTGGAAATTTACCAGGCTTGGGCACAGACGGGCGGGGGGAAGGCGGCTTATGGCGCGGACGGCGTCTCCGCGCGCGCACCTTTCCAGCAGCGAGTACGACGCCCTTCTTCAAAAGATCACGGAGCTCAAGGAGCTCGTGCAGCGGCAACACGGTGAGGCCGATCCGGTTGTGCGTCAACAGCGGGAGCGGGTGCAGCAGCGGCAGCAGCAGCAGCACGGACAGCAGCCGCGAGGATTCCGCGTGGGGACCCACAAGGCCCCACCGGTGGGATTCGACCGCGACGATCAACGGGCGAAGCCGTTCTGCGGTAGGTGCAAGAAGGCGGGCAAAGGTGAGAGCTATCACTTTTACCGCGACTGCCCGTTGGGCGAGCGCCAACACCCGCCCACCTCTGCTGCAGCGTTCTGTGTTCCCATCGACGAGGAGGACGCAGAGGGGGTGCATGCACTCGCCATGTGCGCGTAATTCCAGCAGGCAGCAGATGATGGAGCGGAGTCCTTCGCACGTGCGGCAGCCGCGTACGGGCCGCCCGCGGTGGGAGAGCCTGTGCGGGAGCGGTGGGCGGCATCGACGTGTCCGCCTACGGCTTCACCGTGGAGCAGCAGCCGGCTTCCGAGGGGGAAGACATTCTCCGCCGGCTCGACGATCTTGCCGCGGAGGTTCACTCCGCGGCCAACCCGCAGGTACATTACACCCACGCATCTTTCCTGCCTCCTGCCGACATCGGGCAGGAGGCTTCGGCTCTGGTGTGCGGACCCGCCGCAGCGGTGGCGACACCGGAGGAGCAGGTTCCGGCAGGTGGTGCGGCGGCATCGGCATCCGCCGTGCCGGCCCCTGCTATGCCTGTCTCGCAGGGAAAGGATGTGAAGCCCGCGCCACTTCAATCGGCGCGGGTGACCACCACAGCGGACGCGGACGGTGAGTTCGCGGGGTTCGTTCAGACCGTGAACCACGCCGCCATCGGACAGGTTGATCTCACGGGTTACGACACGGACGATTACGAGGACCTCGCCGACGGCAGCTTCGTGGTGAAGCCGCGGGCTTCGACAATCTCGGCAAATCACTCGTCGACGCCCGCAGCCCCCCAGCCCGAGCACCTCACTCTGGTGGTGCTCTGGGGGATTGGCATGACGGTGCTCCCCGCAGCCACGGCTGTGGAAAGCCTCCGTGGGGCTTCCCCGCCCACGCGGGCTTGTGGGGGATGCCGTTTCTACTTTCCTTCATTCTCTTGATTTCTGTCATGGGAGTGGGGGCTGCCACCTATACGGTGGCCAATGACATCGACCCTGTGCAGGTATCGGGTCGGGCTGCGCCGCAGCCTGTGCTGTGCAGGGGAGAGGAGGCACCGCTTGTTACGGTGCCGTGTGCTGTTCCGCCTCGTCTCCACCGGCGGGTGCAGAGGCGGCAGGGCCTCTATATGGCTCCGGTGCCATGGCATCCCGGGCCGCCGCCGCCTGCCGTGTTATTTGAGGACGGTCCTCCGCTGTCGCCGGCGTCGTCTTCAGATGACGAGGCCCCACCTTCGGGCAGTACTTGGCAGCACCCCGGTGCGGTGCAGCCTCCCGTGATCAACGAATCAGCAACACCGACTCCGTCAAATTCTCTGGCGAATGATTTTCCAGAGGCCGACGCCTTACACTTTGGCCGCCCCGTATTGCTCCGCCGTGCTACTGCGGGCTACTACGGTGCGCATTGTGGTGACGGTGCTCCTCTGGCCTTTGACCCCGAGTAGTTATGTTTCTGGTTCTGGCAGTACACCACTAGTCTGGTGGTGTGCTGAGATCTACTTTGACCTCAACACGGTCTTCAATTTGGTTTATGATTTTACTTTGACACCTTTGAACTCTTCAATCTGACTTACTGGCGCAGAGCTTTTCGGTAGTTTAGCAGGACTTGCATTGCCTGTATGGTTTCTCTTGTGCTGGTTAGAGGTTTCCAATTTGTGTATCAGAATAGCACAGTTGGATTAGCAGTTAGGACTTGTCACCCTGGCTTCTGCCCTAGAGATTTACATTTCTGACTCTCCTAGCCAGTCACCACCCACAGTGCTGGGGTGGTGTGCTGGAATCTGTATAGGCAGCCCTGACTGGGAGTCCCGGTGCAGGCCCCTATGACAGACCCCTAGGACCAACACTGGACTGCTGACTGATCTATAGGTCCGTGCTGTGACACACGCTGTGTCACAGGTAGGCTAGTTTCCGAGACCGTTGCGAGACCGTTCCGGGTATATCTAGCTTAGGGTTTATTTATCTTCAGAGAGAGTTTATCCACACAGTTCGGGACCCTCTGATATCTAGTGAACTAGGATATTCCGGTAAAGCCTAAACTCATAAACCCTGGTGTAGGTACCACATATATCAAAACACAGCCATCGAAACCTTTTCCCTCTTGCTGACCTAAGACAAGAAATGAAGGAGGAATTATATTTACACGCTCTTCCGGAAGCTAGCATGTATCGACCATCAAATTCAAGAAAGAATACCATTGCTGTGACTGCCAAACCAGAAGTGGACCCTGTCACGGGAAAAATTAAATATCCTGATCTCCAATATGTCCAAAGGAAAGAGTTCTGGAAACTTTTAGCTTGGCACCGTCTTTCCAACAAGGTAGTTCCATGCTCACTTGCGGAGTACTCGAATAGAGCACGTGATATTCATGAAGCACTCAATGCATGCAAGTTTGAATCGGGCGATCCGAAAAACTGCTACGCAATAAGAAGATGCCTCTCAGATATTTTGGTGGATGACAGAAACCTGGACAAAAACGGGTGTGAAATTGTAGGAGTCTACACTCTTGCTCTTCTCTTCTCTACGGTTTCGGACTTATTCTATCTACACTTATTATTACGACCGCACGAAGTATGGTTTCGATTGGACTACTATCGGACTTCGGTTTCGTAAATCCTTCTAGTATGCTTTTGCTTTCAGTGCATGCTTTCAATACACAATGTACAGCAGTTACGGCTCTTTACTGTTATGTTACAATTCTCAGTTCAGTTCTCATCTCCGAAACGAGTTACACTTAGAGTTCTTATACATTCAGGAACTCTTTCCATAACTCAACTGTACTGAGTACTCCGTACAACAGGCTAGGCACCTCACATCAACATCATTCTGATCGGTCCTACTGTACTCCGTACTGAGTACTCTTGCGTTTTGTACTTAGCCGTTTTTCTTGCTCTTGTGCTTGCCTCCTAGCACAACTCCCCCCCCTTAGGGAAGGTCACGTCCACGCTGACCACGTCGGACCAGTAAAGTTTTTATACAGATCTTCTACTGTTGCTCAGGATGATTATACAGGTCTCAGCCGCCTGTTGTCTGGGATGACATTACACTTCCCAAGACACACCGCAATAAGGAGATCAACCTCTTAAGCACAAGGGTCGGCCTCTTACCGGTCTGCCATCTGCACTACCAGGCTCCCCCAAGGCTCGAGATCTCACATCCATTATCACGCTCAAGGTTTCAAACCTTCCAACACGGTACACTTACAGGTGATGACAATAGGTTTGCCAATTACCTGACAGTTCTCGGGATGCCGGCCCGGAGGAAAGGTTTTAAACCCTCACCGCCTCCTCGGAATGCGTAGAGCTTTTACCCAGATCTCCAACTGCCGCCCGGTCGTGCCAGGTCCGGAGCCAATGCTCTCATGAAATGGATTATACAGATTTCCACCTGTTGCCTGGTCGCACCGAGGCTAGAGCCACTGCTCGGTTGGATAGATTATCCAGGTTCTCACCTGCCGCCTGGTCATACCGAGGCTAGAGCCACTGCTCAAATGGATTATACAGATTTCCACCTGTTGCTTGGCTGTGCCGAAGCTAGAGCCACTGCTCTCTTGGATGGATTACCCAGGTTCTCACCTGCCGCCTGGTCCCGCCAAGGCTGGAGCCACCGCTCTTCCCGAAGCTCCCCAACGCTCTCAATCGCTAAGACCACTCGCGTCAGATTCCCATCCGCCCTCAGGTATGATCGTCACTTCCGTACTCCCGCTAACGCTATCGGTTCCGGTTCAAACTCGGGCAGGTCACTCTCAAAAACAGCTGACTGGACTAAACCGCTCATCTCGCTTAGATCTTCTCTGACAAGCAGTTCAGACAGGAACGCATGCACCTCTTCATGTAAGGTCAGGTTGTGGAAAAGCTGTTTTAACAATGCTGACGGAATCCCATACAAATTCTCTCGCGCTCCCATGCCCTTCGCAAATACACCTCCGGCTCTCATCGCTCGCCCTCCCTGCGCTACTTTCTCGTGCCTACCGTTTTGCCGGAAGAATTCGCAAGGCGTGTCGGAATCGCACACTTGCAGGGGTGTGCGCAACGGAACGTTGGTCCAGATGTGCGTGGGCTTTCTGTATGCGGTCCCGTATTTACAGTACGTGACGAGGTGCGGAGCTGGTAGATTACTCATGCATCGACGCGTGTGCAAACCGTGGGGCTCTCTTCCCTTCGGGTTCTCAATGAAGTATGCTTCGGGCCTCAAGTACCGGATGATCTCCAATGTCCTACGAACTCGCGTGTCCGCAGCGCGCAAATCTCGGATGCCTACTGTCTTCGCCTGGCTGTACTCTGTACAAGGTGGGCTAGCCCAGACTACGTCGAAGTGTCCTGGTCTGAACTGTCGGTAGTCCCATCGCATGATATCCTCGCAATGTGTGGGGCCCCACTTGGGCTGAATGAATGTCTACGGCAACTACTTCGCTGTTGGGAAATTGCTTAGTAAACTGCCTCTCGACTGACCCGGTCCCACAAAACAATACGAGAATTTTAGACTGGCCGCCTGGCTCCTTCTCAAGTGCTGCGGCTCCGTTGACTGGCGGCAGGGTGCTCTGAGCAGATACTCTCGCGAAAGTTCCTACTTCCTCATCAAACCTCTCCTCTGGCACCCATGGCATTGCGCCGTCTACCTTGCTTGAGCTCCTCCGAGAGCGTGGTCCATATTGCTCCTGCGGATTCGTCGCGCCTCTTACGGACCCTAAGCTTCTCTCGCTCCACTCTCTTAGCCTCGATCCTCTCAAACTCCAACAACGCCCGGTTGGGAACACCGGGCCTACCGGCTCCGTCCCACTCCAGATCCTCTCGGGTCTTCCACTCGTTCTCACTGCGGGGCATTCCTGTCCACTTGACCAGGTACTCCGTCCACTTCCTACCCTGACGCTGGCGTGTACGCGAACGCTCCACCCTCTCGACGTGGGTTTCCTTGCGTCCACTGACGTCCAACGGAGGAGGGGGAATCTCCTTAGCTCTCTCGACAAAGCGGCTACTCGACTCTACCGGTGAAAGCCGGTCCACGGTAAACACATCGTGCACTTTCCACTGCTTAGGCGTCTGCAGCCTATAGGCCGACGGTGCGCCCCTATCGCTCGCGGGAAGGGCCATCTGCCTGTCGCTGTGAAAGACCTCCAGCACCCGAAGGGGTCCGAGGCGCTTCTTAAGCAATTTCTTGTGCAACCCGCGGTCGCCCGGCTGGGTGAGGTACGTGGCGTCTACCCAAACCTCATCACCTACTGCGTAACTCCTGGACTTGTGACGCGCGTCGTACTGGGCGATCTGCTGCTGCTGAGCTAAGAGCAGCTTTTCCCTAGCGAGCTGCAACTGGCGAACAAATTGGCGGGCTGTCTCGTGGGCTGTACCCTTTTTCACTGCTGCGCCCCTCCCCCCCTTAGCTCGGCCTCTCCGTGATGCAAGTGCTGCCTCCACGAAGAAGTCTAGCTGAGAGGCCGGAGCGTGACCGTACGTCGGTTCAAAAGGGGTGAAGCCCGTGACGGCGGAACGAGAGTCATTGATGGCGTACTCGACCGGGGTACACCACAAATCCCAATCGTGCTGGTTGGCGTCGACATACGCGCGTAACATACGTTCGACCGTGTGGTTTGTGTGCTCTGCCTGCCCATCACCTTGTGGGTGGTACGGCGTGGTAGAGGCAATCTGGACTCCCATCAACCGATGTAGCTCGAGATGCATTTCATCTCTGAAGCAGGAGTCCCGATCACAGACGATCTTCATGGGAGCGCCGTGCAAACGCCACACTTGGTCGAAATACATGCGCGCGATCTGTGCAGCCGAGCTGTCAGCGTAAAGCATGGGGACTACGTGCACCATCTTGGACAGCTTGTCCGTGAAGGTGGCAAACGCGTCGTACCCTCGCTCTGTGCGAGGCAGCCCAGTGACGAAGTCGATGCTAACCACTTGCCACAGTCTTACTGGGACTTGCAGGGGGTTAAGCTGACCGTCTGGGTACCCGTTGCGTGGCCGGGTCTGTTGGCACACGACGCAGGATTTGCACCAGTCGGTGACATCCTTGCTCATGCGTGGCCACCAAAAACGACGGGATACCCTGTCCAGTGTCTTATCCCTTCCTGTATGCCCTGCTGCTGGGGACTCGTGTGCTTCGCGCATCACCAGCTCTCTGAGGGGGGAATCTTGAGCTAGCACTAGCTGATACCGCCCTTCTGCCACTCGCCATATCATGTCGTCTACCATGCGAAATGTGTCTGTCCTCTGATGTGGGGCTGCGATCAGTTCTTCTCTCAACGAACTGAGGTACGGGCTGCGTTCGTATTCCGCTCGCAAGGCGCGGACGAACTCATCAGCCTTCAGTGGTCCTGACGCTGCCCTGGCCTTCGCTGCAACCCCTGTAGTGACTAAAGGCTCGTCGGGTTCCGCCTCACTGTCCTTTCGCGCAGGTGGCGCTCGGGGCTTTGCCCTGCTGGCTGCTGGGGCCCAAACCAGAAGGACCGGCCAGCGCAGCGGGGGCCGACCTCCATCAGGAGACTCGAAGAGGTGGTTGGGACGACCTTTTTCGTCCTTCATGTCAAAGACCTTGACCGGATGAAGCCCATATTTGGGGTGAATCAACCGCCTCCAGGGAGCGTCATAGTCTGGTAGAAGGAACATCGCCGAGGTGTTTTCCGGATCGGCGCGCCACTCAGCAAGGAAATGCCGAAGAATTCTTTCTATCAAGTCCGAATCCTTCGTGTAAGGGGGGTTACACCAAACGTGTTTCCCGCGCCACTTTTCCTTCAAGCAGTCGGTCCAATAGGTGTCAACCTGCCGGTTAACTCCCATGGAGTCGCAACACGCGTCAACGTCAAACATCCCGTACTGGGCCGCTATCTCCTCAAAGCGCTCCCTGATCAGCTTCCAGTCCTGGCGATCTACGACCTGGTCGTAGTGGGAGCTACCTTCTGGGGGCTTAACGGGCTCAGGTGCCTTTCCGGATGCCTTCGGATGACTCTGGGTCTCAGGATGGGGGAACTCATCGGTCTCCGGTGCTCCTCTTGCTGCCTCCGGGTGACTCTGGGCTTCTGTTGCGGCCTGTTCCCTAGCTCGGTCTGCTCTGGTCATGACTGCTAGCGATTCGGCATCCCTTAAGGACTTCTCGCCTACTGCTAGGGTGGCAGCTGCGTCCAGCCAGAGGGCCGGCGTCTCTACCCACGTGAGCCCATTCAGATGGGTGAGCTCACCAATGACCGGTGCCGGACTGGTAGGAGGGAAGGACTCGTCCTCGGAATCACTATACTCGAAGGTGGCGCCTAAGACAAATGTAGGATCTTCGTCCTCTTCGAATCTCTTGCCTTTCGGCTCAGAGTACTCGGGTCCCTCTGTGGCGCGATCCACTGTCCCGAGGACAGAGGTAGGATCCTCGTCCTCTTCGGACCCCTTGCCTTTCGGTGCGGAGTCTCTGGGCCCATCCGTGGCGCGATCCACAATCCCTTTTTCCTTTAAACCCTCCCTGGCTGACATTTCCTGATAGTCTGGTCGCCGGGACTGCGCATCCGGTACTACCAAACAGCGCCCTGGCACGTGCTCCATCTGATGGACTCCTACCTCTACCAAGTCCTCGTACCAGCGAGCCTGACGTCGGCTGAGCTCCCTAGCCGGGGCGAAGAGCCACTGGAGGGGTTTGTGGTCTCCCATGAGCTTAAATGATGTAAAAATCAGATAATGTCTCCAGGTGACCGCGTGGTACAGTGATGGATGGCACAAAGCTCTCGTTCCCCAGCGTGATAGTTCTGCTCTGCGCTGGAGAACTGCCGGCTTTCAAAGGCCAAGGGCTGCAAGCCTCGTCCCTGATCCTGCATGAGTACACCCCCTAGTGCTACTCCACTGGAATCTGTCTGTACGAAAAAGGGTCTGGAACCGTCTGCTGCGCCCTTCTGATCGGGTAGGGCCAATGCTGGGGAGGAGATCAAAGCAGTTTTCAGCTGTTTAAATGCTGCCTTTTCATTCTCGCCCCAGGTCCAGTCCACGCCGGATTTGGTGAGGCGGGTCAACGGGTACGCGATATCTGCGAAGTTCTGGATGTACCTTCGGTAGAAGCCACACATGCCCAGGAACTGTCGCACGTGTGTGACAGTTTCTAGGTCTGGCCAGTCGCGTACCGACGCAACCTTATCCTGCTGTGGGCGGCATCCATCCCGATCCACCACATGCCCTAGGAACCGGACTGCTCGTTTGCACAGTTTGACTTTCGACTTTTTAAGATAGACGGAATTCTTTCGACACGCCTCCAAGACCTGGCGGAGGTGGTCGAGGTGTACCTCATGGGCGCTCTTACCCGGAACTTCAGCTGAGAAAAACATGATGTCATCTACAAATGCTCTGCAAAAGGGTAGGTGCCCGAGGTACTGGGTCATCATCCTTTGCCAGGTGCTTGGGGAGTTTGACAATCCCATGGGGCATGACCAACCACTCGTACGCTCCAAAGTGTGTAGTCATTGCGGTTTTCTCCACGTCCTCCGCTTTCATAGGGACCTGCCAAAATCCCCAAAGGGCATCTATCGTAGAGAAGACGGTAGCCCCTTGTAGGTCATCTAAGAGACTCTGTACATCCGGGAGGGGGTACTTATCCTTGATCGTGATCTCATTGATCTGTCTGTAGTCAATGACTAGACGCAACTCCTTGGGATTACTTGGCTTGGGGACCATCAGCACGGGACAGCCCCACGGAGAGGCCGAGGGTCGTATGTACCCTTTGGCTAAGAGTTCATCTAGCTGTTGCCGGAGTTGCCGCAACTCCTCCTGCGACAACTTGTATCCTCGCCGGTGCAAGGGGTTCCCACTCCAATCTGGCCTGAGCCGGATGCCGGACTTGTATTCCCTTGAATGGACCGATTCTGGCAGCTCTGTGCAAATGACATCTGCGAACTCCTTTTCCAGGTCCCTAAGCTGCTGCCAGATTTCCGGCGACACCGTCTCGTCTATCTCGTCCTCCGGCGGTTCCGGGGAGACCTGAGCGGTCTGTGGAGCTGGCGGCGGGGTAGTGACTGGCGGGACGACCGGTACCGGCTGGTCTGTGGTCCGCGGAGCTGGCGGCGGGGTAGTGTCTGGCGGCACGACTGGTGCCGGGGCTCTCGACCTCTGCCTCTGAGGACTCGGAACGGTGGGGACTTTTGGTCCCGGCGGCTGCCCAGCGGAGGGGCCACCTTCAGCACCAGGCTGACCGACTGCTGCGACCTGGTCACGCCAACGCACTCGCTTACGCCGTGCTCGGGGTCGTCGCTCCGCGACCAGACCCCGGCCCTGCTGGAGCGCCGCGGCTGCCTGAGCGTGCCAGGTAGGTGGCTTCCCGGCTGCGTGATCCTCTATCGCCTGTCTACGCACCGCTGGCGGGAGCAACGCAAATGCTCCGTTCGCTTCCTGCTTGCTAGCGAAAACGCTGAGAGGGTCAGGATGATCCCCGGCCTCGTCAACCGTACTCGCAAATCCCTTTGGCCTAATATCCTCGACCACCGCCCCTACTCTCCGCAAATGACACGCCCCTTCCACGTCACTGTAGCCGGACTCGGAGCTGTCCGAAACCAACCCTCCCGGCCCCTCAGACTCCTCTGCTCCGTCCGGCACCGTTGCGCTGGGGCGCACGCTGACTTCACTATCCTCGGACCCGGAGGAGGGTTCTGACGCTAGGCCTGCTACAACATCGTTGGGGGAATCCTCGTCGGAGTCTCCCCCCCCCTTGTTGCAAGCTAACGCGCCAAAAGACCGACCCATCGGGGCCGAGGTAGACAACGAAAGCTTGCTCCTCTTTGTTTCGGAGGGCCCGCAGGTCCCGACGAGCTCGACGTTGACTCAAAATGACTCCCTGCACCAGTGCCATTGCCGTGTCCTTGGAGCGACTGGGGTCCGGGGACCCCGGCGAACAGCCGGTGATGACGACCTCTTCCCTGCCCTTGGTGAACCGGACCGAACCCCAATTCTTATAATCCAGTGTACCGGGGAAAGGTTTGCCAGCCAAGGACCTCCTAGGATGACATCCACCTTGAGGTCGAGGGGCATTACCCGAAGCTCAACCTGCTGGCCGTATGCCCCCTTTGACGTCTCAGCAAGGAGCTTGGGCCTGATGCAGGAATTAGCATCATACGTGGTGCCGTCAGCTACTCGAACCCGCATGGCTTGCTCGTGGCGCACCGGCTTGATGCCGGTGAGCTTCTGCAGTGTACTCTTTGCGATAATATTGGTGGAGCGAGCGCAGTTCTCTGCGACGGGCGCCACGGCCGCCGTGAGACTGTAAATCACCTGAGACCCGAGGACTCTGTCCTCGTCCGAGACCCTCGCCTTCAGGCATTGCCTGATCTGACTGGTAGTGTGCACGCACCCAACGACCTGACCAAGGGAACGGTACCTACGGGCGGCGTCGTAAAACAGGCGCTGGGCGTCGACCCCCGGTTTGCCATGCTCGACCACGTGTTTCCGGAGGGCGGCGCAGACTTTCACTGGAAGGGAAACAAAGTCCCATGAGTGCGGCGGAAGCGATGCCACGCCCGCGCCCATGAGTGACTCCTCCGGAGGGCTTTGAACGCCCCGGTTCTCGACGTCACAGGTGACGACGGAAGTCGGCTCTACCAGCTCATGTCCCTCTCGGGAGATGGGCGTCTCCTGAACCGGACTCGACGCTGCCGTTGAGGGCCCTCGAGCGTCTGACTCCACGGGCCCCGAGGGCGAAGCCTGAACCAGGGCGAGCCTTTGGACTTGTGACTCTATGACCGCCTGCAGCCTCTCCTCTAGCTGGGCC